>JAQQPU010010554.1:0-15142 GCA_029168905.1 Artemia sp. Kazakhstan ARC1039 | reverse complement strand
AAAAAATCAGGTAAATTTTCTCAGGCTCGTAGCCTTTGATGAGTAATACTAAGCTTAATAAAATTCACATATTTAGAATCAGCATTATAAGCCCATTCTTTTGATACATTTATTGACATCAAAGTTCCGTTTTTAAGAGTTTCGATTACTATTGGGCCGTATCGCTTGTTTTTTTTTATTGTTTTTTTATTACGTATATGTTATTACGTATATAATGGGGTTCTCCCCTTAGTCAATACCACGCTCTTTACGTTAAAAGTTAAAAAAAATTTAATTCACTAACCCCTGAATCACAAAGGCCGTTTAATTAGAATAGATAGCTCTTTTGAAAGCACTAAAAAAAACTGTAGCGTAAAGAGCGAGATATTGACTTGGGGGAGAACCCCCTCATATACGTAATAATTTCTGTTCATTTTAAGTTCTAATGTTGCTTCTTACTTTCAGTTGAAAAAACTTGTTTTTTTAATTTAATTTCTGATCGTTTTTTAAATAATGCTTGGAAATACGGCGCCCCCTTCATAGAAATGTCCCTTACCCCAAAGAAACATCCTCCACGGAAAGATTCTCCCGAGTAACCCCCTCCTCCAGCCCCCCCCCCACCAGAAAAAAATTCTTCCTGAAAATGGTTTTTGGGAAGCCCTCTTACGATATTCTATGACCACTGGGTCAATAGGATTACCCCTGGGGGAAAAAAAGAAACAAACAAATAAACACGCACCCGTGATCTTTCTTCTGGCAAAAAATGCAAATTTCCACATTTTCGTAGATAGGAACTTGAAACCTCTACAGTAGGGTTCTCTGTTACGCTGAATATGATGGTGTGAATTTCATTAAGGTTATATAACTTTTAGGGGGTCTTTCCCCCTTTTTTCGAAAATCAGCCAAATTTTCTCAGGCGCGTAACTTTTGATGGGTAAGATTAAACTTGATGAAACTTATATATTTGAAATCAGAATTAAAATCTGATTCTGTTGATGTATCTATTGGTACCAAATTTCAGTTTTTTAGAGTTTCGGTTACCATTGAGCCGGGTCGCTCCTTACTTACTGTTCGTTACCACGAACTGTTTGATACTGATTTGTGTCGTTGTATGCTTGGTAGATTATGTGATTCTATATTTGTTCATTTTGGGTTTAATGGAGTTCTTTAATTTTTTTTGAAAAACTTATTTTGTGCAAAAAGTTTTTTCGATTAATCAATTGACCAAAAAAGCAATATTTGCAAGTTGCTACTGCTAAAACTACTGTTGTTTCTACTGCTACCACAAGTACTATTACTACTACCACTACTACCACTAGAACTACTTCTTTTGTAGCGAGTACTACTAAGGCTGAGATTATTGAAAAAAAAATATCTGAGTGAACGTTGAGAGTAAAGTTGAACTAATTCAAAACATACAAGGTATATATAGATTGCTGATACGGGCGTATCAGCAATATTTTTGAAAAGGCCTATCATATCAAGAGAAAACTTTAGGGGTATGATGAGTGGGATGCTCAGTTGACCAAAAGGCAAATTGTACCTGCTACTGCTATTAATACTGCTGCTACTACTGTTACTACTAGTAATAATACACTATTAGTGCTACTACTGTTCCTACTAATACCACTACTACTATGATACTAGTACAATTAAAGCTACACGTATGGAGGTGAAAATTTGACAGAATATTGAGGGTGAATTTGAACTAAATCAAAACACACTACGCGCATGCAGATTGTTTAAAGGGCGTATCTCAAGAATTGATTTGGGTATTAAGTTGAAACTTTTGGAGAAGACTTAAAGGGGATGATCAATTGACAAAAGGGTAATATATGCATGTCACTGCTAACACTAACACCACTGCTACTTTTACCAATACTACTACTGCTACTAAACTATTGCAACTACTACTACAATTGCAGCAACTTGTAAGGCTTAGAGTATGAAGGTGAAAAGGGCGTCAGAAGGGTGTCAAAAGCGCACATCAATAATATTTATTAGAACGGCTTAACTTGTCAATGTGAAACTTCCAGGACATCATGAAAGAGATGTTCAAATGACCAAAGGGCAATATGCACATGCCACCACCGCTGTTAATACTGCTGTTACTACTACTACTAATACGACACTACCACTGTAACTACTTCTACTACCACCAAAACTACTGTGATAATAGTACTATTAAGGCCAAGTCTATGAAGGTAAAATTTGAGAGAATATCGATGGCAAATTCGAACAAACAAAAGAGACTATGTGAATTTAGATTGTCAAAATAGCGTATCTACAGAATTGATTTGTGCATTAATTTGGAACTCTCAGAGAATGCTTAAATGGGAAGATTAATAGACAAAAAGGCTGTATGTGCACGCTACTACTAATACTACTGCTACTGCAACATTTACTAGTTCTACTACTACTATTACTATTGCTCCAACTACCACTTCTATCCTAACTACTTGTAAAGTTAAGAGCATTCAAATGAAAATTTCAAGAAGTATATGAATATACAGGTTATCAAAAGAGCAAATTGACAATGGCATAGCAACGGCTAATTGTATTAATATGAGTAGTTATACTACTGCTGTGACTACTATTACAACTATACCTAAGGGTATGAAGTTGAAACTTTCAGAGAATATTTCTGAAAATTTTTGTAGTACGGATGACAACCTGCCATCCGTATGCAAGTTGTCAAAAGGGCATATCAGCAAAATCTTAGAAACAGTTTTGTGTGTGAAATTAGAACTTACAACACTTGTTGTAGGGGAAGTTGAACTAACCGAAAGACATCATTTGCATCTTAATGCTACTGCTTCTACAACTACGATTACTGCTACTATTATTATTACGGCTACTGCTACAACTTCTTCTAAAGCTAAGTCTACTACTATTAACTCATGGTGCTACTGCTATTACTAGCACCAGTATTAGCACTACTGTTGCTACTACTACTGCTAATAAACCTAAGGGTATTAAGGCGAAGGTTGTGGGAATTATTGTAATTGTATTGGAAAAAACAAAACACTCTATGCCCACATAGATTGTCAAGAGGACGCATCAGCAATGCTGATCGGTTGATGGCATAAAGTTAAAATTTTCATCTTGTGTTGAAGGGAATGTTGAAAAAAAGGTGCTATGTGCATACTGCTTCTAACGCTACTACTGCAACTAAAACTATTGCTACTACTCAAGCTAAGGGTATTAAGGCGAACCTTTCAAGGAATATTTAGGGGGATGCTGAACTAAATCAAATCGAACTATGATCATGTCAATAGGGTGACAAAGCAATATCACAATAACGACTTACATTATTAAGTTAGACTTTTCAGTCAGATTTTGAACTAACCAGAAGACACTATATGTATACTTTTGATGCTGCTTCTACGGTTACTGTAACTAATGACACTAAGGGCATTAAGTTAAAACGTTTAAGAGGAGTTTTAATTAAACACGCATGCAAGTATTAAAAAGCCATATAAGCAATATCATAGGCAGCGCTGTTGTATCATAGCTAGTAAAATCATTGATATTTTAAAGGAGCTAATTTGATTGGAAATTCAAAGTTCTAGTTCCCTTTTTAAGAGTCAAAAGTGATTGGAGGGCAATCAGCACTCCTTTTTGGCTCATAATTTTCAAACACTTCCAATCAGAATTTTAAGATAGTCATTATGTTCAGTATAGCTGAACTGTCTTGTAACTGTGTCTCTAGGGCTATTGCGCAGGTCAACTCCCCACAGTTGTGCAATTTCCCCGTTATGTTTAAAAACTAAATGTTGCCTTAAGATTAAATCGAAATGCACTGTATGCATGCTGGTTGCCAATAAGACACCTCAGCAATATCCCAAAGACGACTGAGGGTATTATGTTCAAACTTTCGGGGCTACTTCTATTACTACTTCTGCTCTTAAAATTTAACTAAATCAAAAGAGTGTAAGTGTATCGAAGCTGTCAAGGAGCATTAGATCGAACTTTTTGCGAATGGTTTTAAGTTTTATTTTTCATGTCAACTAGAGGAGGTATAAAACTAAATTTAACACTACTATTTGTGTCCAAACCTTTAACAGGGTACATGTTGTTAAGAAAAGTTGAAAAATTTTCTCCAGCATACAAATAGCAGGCCAAATTATAAATTCTTAGAGAAAAAACGAAAAGATTTAAATTATTATTTTATTTTTCCCTGAAAAGAATATGTCAGCATAAAACACACAGAAATTAATTAAAAATCTGTTTCCACAAAAGTTTTTCAAAGAAAAGTAAAGAACTCATTTAAACCAAAAATGAGCCAAAATTGAATCAAATAATCTACCAAGCGTAAAACTACCACAAATCAGAATCAATAAATAAATTAAACCCAAAACGAACAGAAATTACTATAAATAACCGAGTCAAACTCAAAACGATCAGAAATTAACACGAGTAGGGCTCAAAACCTTTATGCCTTTCCAAGGCCAGAACATACATTTTTTTCTTTTTAATTTATTTGTGCTCTTTTTTTTGGTTTTGTTATGTTTATGTTCTGTTTTTTTCCTATGGCCCGATGTCTTTTTTGGAAATATATACAAACATACATAATTTGCACTTTACTGAAACAAAAAATTGATGTTTTCACTTTTAAGACTGTAATAAATCAAATATTATCTACATTTAAAGGAATAAATATCAGCATGTGTATATAAAACTGACAATGCACATTCATTTGTATTTTTTTCAGTAAAGTACAAACTATGTTCTGGCCTTGGGAAGGCATAGAGATTTTAGTATAAAAATATAGTATAAAAAGTGGAGCAAATTCCATGTAAGTTATGTTAGGTTTTTTGAAAGTTGTCTGGGAACTAATCTGGTCCGTAGATCCAATCTTGAAAGTGTATAAAAAAAGAAGAAAAAACTTACGCAAGTAAAAATTTTAAATTTAAAGCATAATTAACGCAAAAAAAAAAAATTCGCTTCGCTGATTGTACAAGATATATCTACAAAACTATCTTAAATATTCTGATTTGAGAGGTTTTCCAATATGTGTAGAATTCTAAAAACTCGATCCGACACCATTACTTAGGGGTGTCGGGTAATTTTAAAGGAATTCGAAATTCCTGAAAAATTTTCCTTTGAAATAAACTTCCACTATTAAGATTGATCGAAAAAATAGCTAACATTCCTGAATCACTTTGAAATGAAATTTTTTTGTCACCAGCCAGTGTTTTTAAACGCGGTTTTAACTTTCCGTCACCATGGGTTGTGTTTCGCTCTTTATCGCTGCAACCAAGTTCCACCTATCTTTTCAACTTCCCAAGAACTTGATGATTTGATCCAAAGTTCGCTATTTGACCAAATGACTGATTTTAGTCACCCTGCTACGATGTATGTCTTCAGAAGTATTTATTTTTGAGAAATCGTCAAGAGAACATGTCTCATGCAGCGGCGTAATTCCGTTAAAATTCTAGGGGAAGGAGAAAATTCGAAACCCATTTTCCCAAGTCAAACAGTGGAATAAGTTTTTCAAAGAAAAATAAAGGTCATTTTAAACTTAAGCTCAGGAGATACAAGTACCTGTTAAAATTCAAACTCAAAACGACCAGAAATTACTATTAAAGAATAAATGAAACCCAAAACGAACAGAAATTAAATAAACAATCATAGCAAATAACATACAACAAGTAATAATATAAATGAATAAATAGATCTTAAAGCGAGTAATGCTTAGATTGAATATGAAAATCAAGCTTAAAACGAAAAAAAATATTTTGCTATTGAAGTATAAATGAAACTTAAAACGAACAGAAATTAAATAAAGAATCAATACGAACAAACATACACTAGATATTAATGTAAATGAATAAGTAAATCTTAAAACGAGTGAAACTTAAATTGAATATGCAAATCAAGCTCGAATCGAATAAAAATAACTACAAACAAGAGTTTGGGTATCGCCTCACTGCAGAAGCCTAAAACCTACTGCATCATTGGCGCTTTACTGAAAAATATATGAGTCTTGAACAGTCTTGGAAAGTATAAACAAAATCAAACTGAATATTAGATATATAATGATATTAATTGTTGAAAGATCCATCAGTTCAAGATTTTGTTTTCACTGTAATTTTATTTTCATTTTCAAGGCTGTAAGAACTGGAAAAGAATAAATTTGTAATATACGAGCAATTCGTTTTCAGTGAAGCGCCAATGACGCAGAAGGCTTTAGGTTTTTCCAGTTAAAGAAGGGGGCTATATGACGTTCGACAAAAAAAAAAAACGGAGAACACAAGGAAAAAATTAAAATAATTAAAAACCGAACGAGGGGTATTTCTCGCCTAATCGCTATCTCTCTTGTTTGACTTATTTTTGTTCAACCACTTCTCGGATTTTAATTTAGTTTACTTCAAAAGGTTAGTTTTTTCTTTTATACATGCCTCTTACCCTTCCTACTTTACGCCACGGCAGAGATCTTTACCGAAATATCTGCTTTGTCTTTTTTTTGTCCACTGGATGAAAGTCAGCATTATTTCTTTTCTTTATTTTTGTCTATTTTTTTCATTTTTATTTATTTTTTACAATGTGTCAAAATGAGAAAATCATCTTGAAATTGTAGGTGTAAAATATTGAAATTTTACCCCCCTCACATCAGGAAAGATCTTGGCCGTCCATCTGCCCATGGTTGTCAACCGCCCGCCCTGGCTGCATCCAATGGTGGTTTTAAGCATGGGCAGGAGGCAGATACCTGCCCCCCTCCAGTTTTTCTGACGTCTGACACTAGGTTCCTTTCATTTTACGTTTTTACACTCCTATTAAGGTTCTTAATTGACTAAAAAATTGTCGTAATTGTAATTTTGTTTAGCGTGCCCCTCCCCCCCCCAAGTTTATGAGGCCTAAAACCCGTTATTGGATGCATCCATAGTAGGATATAAGCCAATAGGCAAATAGCGTACACTAGAAAAAAAAATCAGAAATAATTAGTTACTGAGAATTTTGAAACTATATGCTTATTATCATTTTGAAAATGGGAAGAAAGCAAAGCAGTCTTTGATCCATGAAAGCAATTGAGTCTCTTAAATATAATGTAGAAAATCCAAGAGCTCCAAAGAAAATTAGGGGCCATTCAAAAGTTTGCCCCTTTTATGTATAGCATAATGCTTCCTTGAATGACGCACATCTGTAATCAAACTTACGAGCCAATTTCCTCTTTAATTTATTGTTCTAAATTTTAAAGAGACGTTCTTGAATCCCCCTTGCTCAAAATTAAAGAGTTTGCGTCTGCGCAAGGTTACGGGACTTGTCTCTCCTCGCAACTACTGGAAAACTGGAAAAAAAATCCAGTCAGAGTTTGATCAGCTAGGGGTGGTTTCCTACTTCCGAAGGATTGGTTTTTAATTTCACTTCATTATAAGCATAGCCAAAAGGTAAATTATTGATTTCGAGCACGCATCAATTGGTTAACAATTCCGTCCGATTTTGGACAGGTGTTTATGCAAGCAGAATAAAGGCGTGCCTTGTATGCACTAGTATTGTCTATTTAGTATTGTTGTTTATTTCCTTGTGCTCACAGAAGGATTATCTTGGCGCTTGAAGGTAAACTATGTTCTTCTGATTTTCAGTAACGAGAAAACAAATGTTTAAGGCAATATTATTATTTTATTTAACTGGTAAGGTCAAATTAGACAGTCCATCGAGGAGACGGAAGAAGGGGATCCCTCTCTCGTTTTTTATTGTTAAGAAAGGCTAGACTAAGAAACCTATTTCACTAGCTAAGGAAGTTGTTGGGCTTTATGAGGTAAATTTTTCGGTTAACTCACTAATGAGATAACTAAGAAATACACATACTATTAGAATCAGAATTTCATCCTGAATTCGCGTGGGAAATGAACTTTACCCCAGCCCCCCAAATGCACCCTGAATTGTAAATATGCGACGAATTTTCTAATATTTTCATAAACTACTAAATAAATATGAAGAAAAGTGACTTACGGAGAATTCAGTGCATATATACGACTAAAGCGGGGCTCCCACGGCGTCCATAAAGTTACTAAACCGTTTTCCTCTTATAACTTTATTGACTTTATGTTTTTCGGAAAGAAGTTAAACTTTATTTAACCTTTTCAACAAGGTCCGGAAAGTTTAGCCAATAGGAGAAGACTTGTGGAAATTTCAATTCAGCTAAAAGAAACTAATTAGATAGCCAGTCTTGAACTTTTTTCTCTAATCTGTGGAACATTGATATGTGGAACATTGAAGCAGAAGACTTACTTATTTCACTAGTGAGAAATAAACCTTTAATATACAGTTCCTCATAAGGGGAACATAAGGACAGAATTTGTGTTGAAAATGCATTCAAGGAAATAAGTGAAGTAATGTGTCAAGAATTGGGTCCTCATTTTTATCTGTGAGCCTTCTTTAGTAAATTTGAAAGTAAAAACAACGTCTAACTTAAGACTAACTTATTAAATTGAAAAAGTTACAAAAAATAATGTCAGATATATTCAAGAATTAACGTGTGAATAATTCAAGTTAATTGCTTCAAAAAATTTCCATAAAGTCAAGAAGTTAAAATTCATGTGTGAGCGCGACGAACTTCACGGTATGTAACTTTGCGGAATACTTTATTGACGCCGTGGGAGCCCCACTTAAGGGTGTATAATTGCACATTAGGGATGGTGGGTAAAGCTCCCTTCCAGCACAAATGAATGTTATATTTGGGTTCAAGATGAAATTTTAATTCTAAAGGAATGTGTATTTCTTAGCTATCTCCTTAGTGAGTTAGTTGGAAAATTTACTGAAATTTCAGGAATAGTTTTGCAGCCTGATCTAGGACCTAAGAAGATATTTTCAAGTACTTGGATAGATTTAATGGTTAGTCCCTTCATAAGGAAACACTATAAAATCTGAAAACTAATTTTTTAAAATATGATTTATTGCTTATATCATTCCTAAAAGTGCACTACATTACTTTACCCCCTCCTCCCTGCCCTGAGGGTCAAATGTGCAATGAATTATGAATTGTATATGCGTAATGAATTTTTTATACGTGACTCTTTTCTTCGACTTAATTAAGCGGCAAACAAGCAACGGGAAAATTCGGGGAGAATATATTATTTTTTGCTAAATATTCGACCGTTAGTGGGTTGAGTGTAAAGTAAAGTGATGCGCTTTTAGGAATCTTATAAGTAAGTGTTTCGGAATTTTTGAAGTAGTTTCAGAATTTTATAATGCTTCTCTCTGGAGGAGCTGATCACTTAAATAGGACCCGAGTCCTTGCTTCAGGCCTCCTCAAGTGGGTCTGTCCGAATTAAAAACACATTCCTTGCGAAAGAGGGCTCTGGATAACTTCAGCTTGAGGTTTACCTATTTTATTGCGTTGAAATCTGCTACGTTTTGAACAAGAATATACATTAAAATAAATATCTTGATTCATGATGCCAGTGATTAAGTAGGTGCTGTGAATCACTACGGCAGAGCCCATCACAATTTTGTGTTTTATCAATCAAAACCTGTTTTCTACAGATAATGTGTTTAGATTTGGGACCGCTGAGCCGAACTGATTAATCAGTTTAGTCAAAGTTTACATGTTGTCTATTTTTTAGTGTATTGAATGCTCTAGGAAGACCCTGCTCAAGTATTTGTATGCCACACACCTAGTTTGACCTTGTGTGTCAACTTTCTCTTTGGATTACCTAGGCAGTTCATAATATGTTAGTCGCATGCCAAAGCTGTGGCATATTTTACTTTTTTGTAGCTTCGTCTATGTGAATTATTTCTAAGCCTAAAAGATCATCCCAATGCCCAAAGTGACCGAGAGATAACTTTATCTTTTTCCAGAAGCAGTCGCTTAAATTGATTCTTAAATCTAATGGTACTTATCTGTTAGCCAGTAGACACTCGAAAATTTGGATCTACAGTTACGGGGTTAAAACAACTGAGACGCTTGGGAGATAGATAGGATATATAATTTGGGCTGTATATTTGCACATCAGGGGGAGGGGGGTTAAGTATAGCGGGGCTGCATGCAAAATGCAACCTAACCTAACCAAAATACCAACCAAATATTTAGAAAATATAGCTAAAATGTAGTTTTCCACTGACCCGAAGCTGATTGTCTCCGTATACAAACAGCAATAAACCGGTTATTGTCTGATTTTATAGATCGAAATTCTGGAGTGTGTGCAGGCTAACAGATAAGTACTAATCTAATTATATGTATACTTCCTTGGATCAAAAGGAGGATTCTATACATATATGAATAAAATAAAAACAGCACTGTATGCCAGTAGACTAGAACATTATACTTCTGGGACTCCTATGTACCAAACAGGTTCTTCTGGTAGGTAAACAGGTCATCACACTCTTTCAAGGAATATACATGTTTTTTTTTTATTATGACATCGATTTTTTGTGTGTCAGTCGATTAGAGAAAGTTCCGTGGTCATTCATCTGTAAGTTGATTAGTAGGTTTTTTTTTTTTAAACTTGGCTAATAGGTTTTTAAACCTATTACTACGAACGCTACATGCATTCCATTTTTGGAACTAGGAGCGAGATTGTGTGATGCTATAAGACTGGTTTCGCTTCATGGGTTCATTAATAGAAGGACTAATGTTTATGAAAAGGGTAATTACTTCTTTAGTTTACGAGATTTGCGAATTTTTTGCGAAAAGATATTTGCGTAGACGCTTACAAGGAACATTGCTAGAAAGTATTCAATTGCTTAATTGAAAAGTAACGATAGAATGACATTGTGACTTGACCTAGCTTTACCTCGCCGATGTGGTCTGTATAATACGTAAGTAACGTTTGAAAAATATTGTCAATTTAAAAAGAAATGGCTGAAAAGTGTTATGAGGGGGGTGGGTTGCATAGAGGGGTGAGTTGCACGAGGGTTCAGTTAAAGGGGATACAGTTGCACGGAGGGTTTCGGTTATACACGGGTTCTATCAAGGGGGGCTCAGATGCGCGGGGGGAATCCCTTTTTTTTTTTCGTAAATCGGGCTCCCTGTTTTCAAAATCCCTTTTTCTTCTGAGGCTTGGAGCATTTGGTGGCTAGATATTAAACGTAATGAAATTTAGCACGGAGGTTCAGTTGTACAGGGGTTTCAGTTATACAGGGGTTCAGTTACATGGGGGTTCTTTGTGTTAAATAAGTAGTTTTTGTATCTTTTAAAAGAGCTTTACGGGGATTGAGAGACTCAGTTGCCTAATTCCGTGTGATTTTTCTTTACTTGATGGTCATTAAAAACGAAATTTTTGTGTTAAATAAGTAGTTATTGTAACTTTTAAAGGAGCTTTACGGGGATTGAGAGACTCAGTCGCCTAATTCCGTGTGATTTTTCTTTACGTGATGGTCATTAAAAACGAAATTTTTGTGTTAAATAAGTAGTTTTTGTATCTTTTAAAAGAGCTTTAAGGGGTTTGAGAGACTCAGTTGCCTGATTCCGTGTGATTTTTCTTTACTTGGTAGTCATTAAAAACGAAATTTTTGTGTTAAATAAGTAGTTTTTGTATCTTTTAAAAGAGCTTTACGGGGATTGAGAGACTCAGTTGCCCAATTCCGTGTGATTTTTCTTTACTTGGTGGTCGTTAAAAACGAAATTTTTGTGTTAAATAAGTAGTTTTTGTATCTTTTAAAAGAGCTTTACGGGGTTTGAGAGACTCAGTTGCCTAATTCCGTGTGGTTTTTCTTTACTTGGTAGTCATTAAAAACGAAATTTTTGTGTTAAATAAGTAGTTTTTCTATCTTTTAAAAGAGCTTTAAGGGGTTTGAGAGACTCAGTTGCCTGTTTCCGTGAGGTTTTTTTTTACTTGGTGGTCGTTAAAAACGAAATTTTTGTGTTAAATAAGTAGTTTTTGCATCTTTTAAAAGAGCTTTACGGGGTTTGAGAGACTCAGTTGCCTAATTCCGTGTGGTTTTTCTTTACTTGGTAGTCATTAAAAACAAAATTTTCGTGTTAAATAAGTAGTTTTTGTATCTTTTAAAAGAGCTTTAAGGGGTTTGAGAGACTCAGATGCCTGTTTCCGTGTGGTTTTTCTTTACTTGGTGGTCATTAAAAACGAAATTTTTGTGTTAAATAAGTAGTTTTTGTATCTTTTAAAAGAGCTTTAAGGGGTTTGAGAGACTCTGTAATGCAGTAGTTTTTCAGTAAAGACACTCGATATCCTAAAAGTGTTTAATTCAAACTTTTTTAAAACTTCGAAATTTTTCAACTTTATTTATTTTTTTCTTTCTGTACATAACTTAAAATGTCAAAATATGCTTACAGTTCTAACAATTGCGCTCTGTGATTGGTCAGAGACACGATGTGACTTTCCCACTGGCATTCTATGACCGGTTATTGACAGCGCTCTGTGATTGGTCAGAGACACGATGTGACTTTCCCACTGGTATTCTATGACTGGTTATTGACACAACCTAATCTATTGCATGTATTAAATCAGTATTTTTTACGCAGTGGAACGATAAACACATAAGTCATATCTTTAAAAAAAAAAGTGAAGATGGAGCATTTTAATAAAGTGTGTTTACATAACAAGGTTATTGTAGCATTGAATGCCGACAAAGAGAAATATTTAAACTTTGAAACAAGTACAGGTGGTAGCACTATTGGAAATGTATGCATGCATTGTCATGACAGTAAGGAATTAAATTTCTTTGGAATACCGAAAAAATTCAACTCTTATGTTGGTGGTTATGCGAGATTGAGATCTCCAGAGATGATTGCACTCAAAGAGAATGCCAACATAAAAATAATCATTGATGATAGAGGACAACTCCTTGCTACTGTTGCAGGTAACACATTACCTACTGATACATCCAATCGTCACCTTTCAGGTATTAGCATTCAACGGAAGATCAATAAAAGAAAGGCCTACTCTTCTACTAATATCGTAAACCATATCTTGTCTACGTGCCGAAACTGTTACCTGTGTAAAAATAATGTGATAATAGACAGTGAAATTGCCAGAAAAATAAAAAGGGCATTGTCAGAAAATATCACGATGGAATATAAAGATGAATCGATGAAAAACAAAGCACCAGCAAACGTTACTGCCATTGGTCAAACAGTCATTGAACCAAATAATACCAAAGACGAAAAGCATATTGAGCCTTTTGATGAGACACCAGTAAAAATTGTGTATGACTCAAAATGGAATAATGATTATTCTACTGATTACGAACTAAGAGAAGACAATAGCTATAATATCAAGAGAGAACATGGTGAACTATTTTATGGAACAGATTCAAAATGTCCAAAGTTAATTGTTGATATTAATAATGTATCATAATATATTTTTTGTATTAATATTCTACATAGCATTATTTCATTAAAAATATATTTTGCATTACATTGTTATGTGTTCATTATTTTTAGAGTAAGCTAGCATATCAAACGTTTAGAATGTCTAATAAAACGTCGGAGATGTAAGAAAAGGAATTTGCATACATCTATTGTCAGACACATGGGGACAAATTTTTTCTTGAATTCACCTCCTGGATAAATAAAAAAAGACATTTCATTCAAGAAATTATGACGAAACTCTAAGTAAGCTACAAACTCTGTCTTGAAGTTACCTCATGGATACACAATGCAGAAATTTCATTTAAGAAATTATCAAAAATTGTAAGTAAGTAGCAAATTCTTTCAAAAATATGTTAATACGTTTAAGCAATAAATATCTTTAAGCTTAACCCGTCTTTATTCTTTAGAATAGTTTTATTCATTTCATTAAATTATGAAGAAATTGTAAGTAAGTAACAATAGCTTTCTTGAATTCGCTTCCTGGACACAATACAGATATTTAATTCAAGAAATAATAATAAAATCGCAAGTAAGTAATAAAGTCTTTATTGTTTTCCCCTATTGGATACACAATACTGAAATTTCATTCAAGAAATTATGAAGGAATTCTAAATAGGTAACACACTCATGTTACCTCATGGATACACAATGCAGAAATTTCATTTAAGAAATTATCAAAAATTTTAAGTAAGTAGCAAATTCTTTCTTGAATTCGCCTCCTGGGTAAATAAAAAAGACAGTTCATTAAAGAAATTATGAAAAAATTGTAAGTAAGTAGCAAATTCTTTCTTGAATTCACCTGCTGAATAAACAAAAAAGACATTTCGTTCGAGAAATTATGACAAAATTCCAAGTAAGTAACAAACTCTTTATTGTTTTCATGACTTAGATACACGATGTAGAAATTTAATTCAAGAAATTATGAAAAAATTCTCAGTAAGTAGCAATTTCTTTCTTGAAGTCAACTCTTGGATACACAATACGGAAATTTCATTTAAGAAATTATGAAAAAAAACAATTTCTTTCTTGAAGTCAACTCTTGGATACACAATACAGAAATTTCATTCAAGAAATTATGAAAATATTTGTAAGTAAGTAACAAACTCTTTTTGTTTTCACCTCTTGGATATACAGTACAGATACTTCATTCAAGAAATTATGAAAAAATCGCAAGTAAGTAACTTTTTTTTCTCTTTATCAAAAACAATTTTCACTTAGCTACACGATGTAGAAATTTAATTCAAGAAATTAGGAAAAAATTCTCAGTAAGTAACAATTTCTTTCTTGAAGTCAACTCATGGATACACAATACGGAAATTTCATTCAAGAATTTCATGACTTAGATACACGATGTAGAAATTTGATTCAAGAAATTATGAAAAAATTCTCAGTAAGTAACAATTTCTTTCTTGAAGTCATCTCTTGGATACACAATGCGGAAATTTCATTCAAGAAATTATGAAAATATTTGTAAGTAAGTAACAAACTCTTTATTGATTTCACCTCTTGGATATACAGTACAGATACTTCATTCAAGAAATTGTGAAAAAATTGCAAGTAAGTAACTTTTTTTTTCTCTTTATCACAAACAATTTTCACTTAGCTAAATGATTTAGAAATTTAATTCAAGAAATTATTGAAAAATTCTCAGTAAGTAACAATTTCTTTCTTGAAGTCAACTCTTGGATACGCAATACGGAAATTTGATTCAAGAAATTATGAAAAAATTGTAACTAAGTAGCAAATTCTTTCTTGAATTTACCTGCTGGACAAACAAAAAAGAAATTTCGTTCAAGAAATTATGACAAAATTCTAAGTAAGTAACAAACTCTTTATTGTTTTCACGAGTTAGATATACGACGTAGAAATTTAATTCAAGAAATTATG
>JAQQPU010010552.1:14566-29866 GCA_029168905.1 Artemia sp. Kazakhstan ARC1039 | reverse complement strand
TAAATTCGTTTAGTGATAATTCTTCTGAGGGTCAAAAATCAGTAGATACTTTGCATGTACTTAGCAACGAGGAGCCAGCAGCGATTGAGCTCACTCCAAATTTGCTAGCTGCCAAAGACCCTGTTTCAGTAGACAAACCTCCTACGTTTTTTCTTTGATCCCCCTCCCTATTTTTTCAATATACATATCAAAAGAATCACCTTTAATTTTGATTCTAAATCTATATAATTCAATTAGTTTCACTGCACCCATTAAAAGTTCCAAAACAATAATTAATTTCTGTTATGAAACACAACTTTGTAGAGTCTCATTCGAACACTATTTGTGAATTTTTATTTCGTCCTGGAGACAAAATCAGTGAAGGTAAATATGAGATGACTTTTATCTGAGCTTTTTTTCTCTGGGAACTTGAGTCCTAGGCTATAATTTTTGAGGATTTATTTTCCTCGTTAATAATTTTTACTGACGAGAAACATTATAAAGGAAATTTTGACACAATTAAAATACCTATGAAAGAGAAAAAATGTAGATGTTTCTTTAGAGGCTCTTTACTCGTTTTGTATTTCTCCTGTTATAATTACTTTGTTTAAATACTAATTGACTGGGAGCAACACTATTTCTCCATTTTTCTGTTTCTTGTTATGGATTTTGGATTCCAAATTTTTGCTTCTCTTCTTTATAATACTGAGAAGTTTATCCGTGGTCTCTACAATGTAGTTTAAAAGGCTCTGAATTCGAGCGTGGTTTTGATTGCTTTGTCAAATCTATTTAGCCTCCATTCCTCTTGATGTTTGGCTTTCTTCTTTAGTGATTTAGCCTCTTGTAGTGCTGAAGAAGGAACTTGCTGCTGTCCTTCTGGTTTCTTTACTTTTCTCCATAATCTTTCTCTTAAGGAAGTTTTTCTTAAGGAAGGCCAAGGTTTAGCTGTATCTGTTTTTGTAGAAGAATTATCGGTCTCACATTCAGTTAGCTTGCGTCTGCTATAAGGCGTTGGTTCCAAAAGCCATTTTTGTATTAAAACTGTAGGCGAGTCTAGCGTATTTAAATTAGATAATTCTTGGGTTTCTTCCAATTTTTCTTCTTCATTGGATTTAAACCTCTGGTTTATTATCCCTTAAACCTGTTTTTGAGGCTCTTCTCTATCGCTTTCATCGCTAGTATCCGATGGGCATTGAAGTTTTCTCTTTTCCTCTTGTGTTTTATGGAAAGTTTGTAGCCAAGACCGGGCTAAATATTCCTTCCACTTCTCCCAACTGTTGTGGTCGTTAAGAAGGTTTTAAAATTCATATAGCCTTCTCTTATATAATGGTGCAGTTGTCTCGTCTATTTCTTTGTCTGAAGAAATGGGTTCTGATTTCCATGATTTTGAGAAAAATCCTTTTTTTCATGCTATTATGGTGTATCATTTCTTCCTTTTCATTATACTGATGTCTTAGAACATTGGTTAATTTATTTTTGCTTTGTCTGTCATATTTTTCTTTTTATTCTGTCTTCGCTTCTTTGTCTTTAACCTGTTCCATAGCTTCTGTCATTCGCATAACCATTTTTTGTTTATATTGGTCAAGATTGTAATATATTCTATCATTTGTATTTCATCCAGACAAATTCTGAGATCTCTTAGATGTTGTAAAAAATACACCGTTTCTATACACAAATTTAATTAAAAATGATCTTACAAATTATTTTAAAAAACTGATAGATATTAACACAGAACTGGTCACAAAAAGACCTTTGAGGTTAACTGTCAAAAAAGCTGGATTAGCAATAAGAACGTGTTTTTAAATTATTTTTCTTTCATTTCATTGAATCGCCTTGTTTTACCTTACTTTTTATCAGTCCTGGTTGAACTTCGCTGAAGTAAGGATGCTAGGACTGCTTTGAAAAATTTTTAATTTTTGGTTTTATTGGTTGCATGTTGTTGTGAGTCTTTTTTCTTTCATATATTTTTGTCTTGCTGAGGACGGCCCATGGACATAGGGCCGAAATATTCATTCAAATTATCTCCACTGTCTTGCAAAAAGATTTCCCTATTGTTCTTCGTACTTTTGTTGTTTGTTATGGAAAGGCAGTGTGGTCTTCGTCGCTATTTTCGACTTATGTTTGGCACACTCTTCTTACGCTTTTATGAGAATTTATACTTTTGAGTGCTTTTTTGGAAAATAAAATTTTCCTTTTACCCTCCCAGTAGTTTTTACTTCTCCCATGTGACAGCCACTAGTTCCGTGTGCCATCTGTAAAATTTCTCCTTCCAATGATTTTGGAATTACTGTAGTGATTTTTAAGTCCTTTTTCTATATTCTTGTGGTGCTCTGTAATATCTTATCAAAAGATTTTTACTGTCATCTAGATGAAAATTATCTAAGTCCTTCAAAAAATATTTGAAGTGTTCCGGCAGTTCTGATGGTTTTGATAAAAAGGATTTCATGGCTGAGAAAAATCATCTTTATCTTGATTATCTGAAATATTACCATTACATAGTATTGCTAGCCCGCCCAGTTTGTCTTGCATGGTTGTTGTCAAATTTTCTTCCGTATCTGGATTTCGTGACAAATAGTCTAGTAACATGTATATGCGGCCATTTATATATTGGGGTATATGAATATGCTTGCACACGTAGTATCCATCGTGTCAGCCGTGTTGAAGTATTTTGCATTGTATGTTGCCAAATTAGTGATTTTTGGTCTACGTGTAAAATGAATTTTTTCCAAGCAAAAATTACCGAAAATATTCTTTAAAAACCCCAATCACCAGGCATTCCCTTTCATCCGTTGAATATTTTCTTTCTGCCTCTGTCAGTGACCTGCTGGTTTATTTCACTATTGATTCTACACCTTCTAAATTTATTTTTAATAATATGGCCCCAAATTTCGTATCCCAAAGCGTCTTCTTGTAAACAGAAGTCATGTGACAAAACTGGTAGTTTGAGTATTGGTACCATTAGTAATTGCCTTTTTATTTCCATCAACACTTGTATTACGTCTGATGGACATTTGAATTTGCCGAATCTGTTGAAAAGATAGGTCAAAGGTTGTGATATGGTCGCATAATTTTTATATATTGTCGGAAATAACTTAGCAAACCACAAACTGATCTGCAGCTTTTTTAATCTTTGGGTGGCTGTATTGTTTTAGGACCGTAAATTTTTCTAGATTTATCGAAATAGTACTTTAGCTTATCAGATGTCCAAGAAAAATTGTTTTGGTGCTGCTATTTTTAGCTTTCCTGGTTTTAATTTTAAGCCTGCTTTTTCAAGTTTACCCAGTATTTTTCTAAGTCTAAGTAAATGGTCTTCCAGGTTTTTAGTAAACAAAATTACATCATCTAAGTAACCCAAGGTATCTTTTTTCTTTTCCGGTTCGTTATATTTTTACACCAAATTCATTAGTCGACTTAAACAGTTTGGACTAAATGATAAGCCAAAAGCAATACGTTCAAACATAAACGTTCTTCCATCACCTTAGATTATTGTTGCCTTGTGCTTTGTTTCTGGATCTCTGGCTATTTGCCAATATCCTGTTATTAGGTCAAAACTAATGTAGTATTTTGAACCTTCCCAGCGAATCTAATATCGTATTAATTCGTGGTAATTTCCTAACATCTTTTACCGGTACTACATTTAACGCTCTAAAATCTATGCATAATTTTCAGGTAGTGTCTTTTTTTCTGACTGTTACTAGTGGAAAACACCAATCGCTAACATTCTCTTTAATTATACCCTGTTCTTCCATTTCCTTTATTTGATTGTTCAGCAATGGTTTTGAATGATAAGGTGTTTCATGCGATGATTTTCTAAATGGAGGACCATGTGATGGTATTTTGTGCGTGATTAAGTGAGTTAATCGATCACCTGCTTTGTGTCTTCCGAAAATATAAAATCCAAAGGAATAGTCGCCACTTGGTTTTTTATGTTTTTTGGCAAATGTTTTAAATCAAATCGTTGCATTTAGTCAGTTTTTGTCATTCCATAATTTTTTGCAGTTGTGGTTTCGACGCCATCTGTTCGTTGCTACTGAAATTTACGCTTAATTTTGGGTTGCTTAAGGATTTTATTTCTGAATTTAAAATCTTCTCCTCCAACCCGAGCGCTATTTGGTTCATCTTTACTTTGTTATTACTTAGATTTGATAGTTTTAAATATGTGATGCGATTTTCAATTTTCCACGAAAATTCTGGGGTATTCTTCGACGGTGTATCCCCCAATCATGGCATCCATTGTTTTAAAATTTTCTTCTTTTGTATTTAATGTCACTAGCACTTGAGTTGTTGCTCCCCCTTCTATTGTGATTTTTTCGTTTATTTTTAAGTTATAGTTTGAATCCTCACTCTCTTTATCTGTTATTACGAAAATTTGCCTATTTCTTTAATTTGGCTCGCTTATGGCTATTGTATCAGTTAAAGGTTTTCATACGATCCCATATTTTCTTATAGCATCTACTCCTAGAATACAAGGAAATAGTAGTTGCTTACATATTATCACCGTAACTGTTATTTCCTTATCCCCTTAGCTAAATATTAATAGACATTGCCACAAAATTGGCAGCCTGTGACTTATTACTGATATTAGGGTATTCTGCCATCTGCTTAAGCAATTTTTGACACTAGCAGGAAACCTCTTAAAAACTTCCTCTCGAATTAATGATTTAGACACACCCGTGTCAAGTAAACCTGGTAAATTTTGGAAACCCTCAATTTTAAAACATTGCAAAATTGATAGACTATTATTATTTGTATTTGTATCACAATATTCTAAGCTATGAAGGGGATTAAATGATTTAGCTCTTTTGACCCTTACAGGCTGGTTTCTATGTTTAAATGCCTACTGTTTGACCAAACGTTTCTGGGGCTATCCCTGTTTTCTTCAGCGTTGCTATTTTGACCCTGGGTGTTATTAACCGTTTCCCTCCTAAGCCTAAATTCAGGAATATTATTAGGTGTTTTCCAAGCATTATATGTACCCTGCCTTCCTAAATTTCTAACCCCCTGCGTTCTGAACTGGTGTCTTTTCTTGTACACCTGGCCTTTTTTACGTATTCTATGCCAGCAATCTGCTGCATAGTTGTTTGGTTTGCTACTGTAATAGCAATTAAACTTTCTCTTAAATTGTTTGTTTGTTTCCTGGCTACTTCTAAATATTCTTAATCTGTCATTGTTGGTTCTCTGACTACCTGTCTTGTAATGTCTCTTTATTTCCACCCTTCTCTAACTTTGGACCAAACAGAGTAACAAATTTTGTCTGCATATTCCATACTACTAGTTAAGGTATTGAATGTCACTACCTCTGTCTTTAGCCTGTCGGAGATACTCGTTTCTATGAACCTCTTTTGAAAAGATTCAATTAGAGTGCTAATGTCCTTGGTCTCTTTTTCCTTAATCGTCTCTAAGGGCTTAAGGATGCTTTTCTTTAATCTGGCTGCCACGCAATGCTCTTTTACCTTATTGTCAAACAACTCAGTTAGTTTGTCGAAAATTTTCAATTTCTCTATAAACTTATCTACATCTGAAATTCCCATGTATTCTGGTATACTTTTGGCAATTTCAAGTAGTGTTGATGGGGAAGCTGTTTTTCGTCTGGTAAAGCCATTTTATATTCATTTGGTTCTCTCGACCCAGTTTTGGTACCTACCACCAGTTTTGGTAAAGTGGTTTTTGTACTATTGAAGGTGAATTTGTGGTTGTTGCCTTTATTCTCCCTTTATAGGGGGGATAAACTATGGCCCTAAGGTAATTAAACTTTGGTAGCGTGCCTTAGGGTATGACCTGACTAATGAGGTTAACCAGTTGGGTACATTCGAGGAACTAAATTTAGATTGTAAAGAGGTTGGCAATACAATATTTTTATTCTGTTAACATGCATTAGTACAGGGATTGATAATAAATATATATTCCACTGGGACTGATTGTTCTAGAAAGAACACCAATATAATAAATGTAAAGTAACATATAATACAATAGGATACTTACACACTTAAAATAATCCGACAATATTCCAAGGTATTTCTAAATCAACGGAACAGAGATCAGGTCGGCATAAAGTTAGTATCTCTCCGCTCCTTCCCATGAAATGTATCTTTTATACATTTCCTCAGCCACACCTTATCGGGACCAACTGACATACCTAGCTAGGAATTGGTAATTTCTCAATTTCCTGTTAAGCATGCACTTTCAAGGATATGTTCTTTATCTTAATAAAAAGTGGCATTTCTAAACTTTTGTATTTGTGTCTTAATATTTTTACTAAATTCCTCATTGACTTAATTAAAAAACGTCACCACAGCTGACGCTTAATTAAACTTTTTAATGTGTTCTCGACAATGTAAAAGATGTTATATATATGCCTCATTAACTGAAGTAAAAATAAAAATTTAATGCTGTGCTATATTTTTTTTGAGTAGATTGTATGAAAATGTATGACAAAATATCTCTTTTTCTAGGGAGAAAAATAGGGAGAAATTAGACCTAAATGCAAGGAATTTTAGGGAAATTTGATAGAAAGGTAGGGTAAATTGAGATCGAAAAGTGGAAGCACTGGATCTGAGTTCAAATTTTGTCTCTTAGTAATATTCGGTAATTGTCAGCTTTGCTGTTCGTTCATGCTTAGAGATATATCGTTCCTTTATGCTACAATCAGGACTGCTACCGCTGCAAACTAGATCATTTAATTATAACATAAACCTTTTTAAAATTAGGTCTTTGAAAACCTTTGCTGCATAGTGGATAGCATGTCAGAATTCTATTCCGAAGGTCCCAGGCTTAACTCCTACTAGGGCAATTTTAACGATTCTGTCAATTCGATTAATAACTACTACATGAGATCCTCTTGACTAACACCGTTTATGATTGATACTTTATGTAATAGATTAAAAAAAACTCCATTAAATAAGTTTTTCAAAGAAAACCAAAAAACTCCATTAAACAAAAAATGAGCACAAATAAAATCAAATAATCTAGCGAGCGTGAAACTACCACAAATCAGCATCGATAAATGAATGAAACACAAAACGAACAGATATTACAATATATAACCGAGTAAAGCTTAAGACCAGAAGAAATTAATATGACTAGGGCTCAAAACCCCAAGGCCTTCCCAAGGCCAGAACACAATTTGTACTTTACAGAAATTTGTACTTTACTGAAAAATGTTTTTTTTTTTAATTTAATAAATCAAATAATATTGACATTTTGATTACTAATATAAGTATATGTATACTAAACTGACAATGCACATTCATTTGTATATTTTTAGTAAAGTGCAAGTTACGCTCTGGCCCTAGGAAGGCATAGGGGTTTGTTTAATTATATAAGCCCCTATGCCTTATAGACATAGGAGTTCACAAAATTATAATTAACAATTCCTAAATAAGGAATTATTAAAAACTTGAAACTTTTTGCAATAAAAAACGAACGAAAATTTATTAAAAAAACATTCCGAAAAATAGGTTTTTCAACGAAAAGTAAAGGACATTTTAAACTTAATCTCAGCAGATACAAAAACTTGTTAAACTCAAAACAACCAGAAATCATAGGCAGCACGCTAACGCTGCCTAAGTAAAGAACTATATGGGCACAATGTGATTTTTTTTAGTTTTTTCTCCATACCTGGGCACTTCGTATCGAAGGGGTTGTTGTAGAAACTTCAAAAAGGGCTCATTCAATTGGAAATTAGACTGACTAGCACCCTTTTAAACAGTCGAAAGTGATTTAAGGGCAACTAGCCCCCCCCCAAGCCCAGCATTCCCCCAAACATATTCAATCAAAATTTTGAGATAGTCGTTTTGTTCAGCGTAGTTGATATTCGGATATAAAATATATTTTTGAATAGGATATTCCCCCATTACCCTCAGGGCAAGGGTTTTAAGTTATGCCATGGTGGCATATAAGGTTTTTATCGACGGCGTTGTCATAAAAATTTCAAAACAGGCTCATTCGATCGAAAATTCAAAGGGCTAGCATCCTTGTTAATAGTCAAAAGTGATCTGAGGGAAACTAGCTTCCCCATGCCATTCCCCCAAACACAGCCAATCAAAATTCTGAAACAGCCTTTTTATTCAGTGTAGTTGATTTCCAGATAAAAAAAAAGTTTTTGAGAAGGAAACTCCCCCACAACCCTCAGGGTAAGGGTTTTAAGTTATGCCCTGAGGTTATATAAGTTTTTTTTTTATAGAAGGTGATGTCGTAGAAACTTCAAAAATGCTCATTCGATTGGAAATTCAAAGAGATAGTGCCCTTTTTAAAAGTCGAAAGTAACTGGAGGGCAACTAGCCTCATCACACCCATCATTCTCCTAACAAATCCAATAAAATTTTGAGATATTTATTTTGTTCCGAGTAGTGAACTTCCAGATGGAATAATATAGTTTTGAGGAGGACACTCCCCCACAACCCTCAGAGCAAGGATTATAAGTTATGCCCTGGAGGCATATAAAGATTTTATTGAAATCTTTGTCGTAGATACTCGAAAAAGAGCTCTTTCGATTTGAAACTCATAGGACTAGTACTCTTTTTAATAGTCACAGTGATTTGAGGGCAACTAGCCCCTCTCTCACGCCCATATCTCCCCAAACGCCTCCAATCAAAGTTTTTAGATAGCCATTTTTTTTTCAACGTAGTTGAAAGTCTTGGAAATTCGGTCTTTAAGACTGACAAACCCTCCCCCAGAGCCCTCTAGGCAAGTGTTGTAATTTGTGTCCTAGGGAAATATAAAGTTTTTATTGAAAGTGTTGTCTCAAAAACTTCAAAAGGGCTCATTCAATTAGAAATTGAAGGGGTTAGTGCCTTTTTTAATGATTGAAAGTGACTGGATAGCGACTAACGCCCTTCTCACGGACACCATTTTCCAAAACACATTAAATTAAGATTTTGATATATCCATTTTGTTCAACGTAGTTGAATACTCTGGAAATTAAGTCCTTTAGGACGATAAGCCCCTCAGATTCCTTAGTGCAAGGGTTGTAAGCTCTACCCTAGGTTATATAAAGTTTATATTGAAAGCGCTGTCGAAGAAACTTTAAAATAGCTCATTCAATTGGGAATTAAAAGAACTAGTGCCTGTTTTAATAGTTTAAAGTGATTCGATAGGGACTAACACCTCTCTCACGTCCACGATTTTCCAAAACTAATCCAATCAACATTTTAAGATATTCATTTTGTTCAACGTAGTTGAACATTCTGGAAATATGGTCTTATAGGATAATAATCCCCTCAGAGCCCTCAGTACAAGGGTTGTAAGTTATGCCCTGGGGGCATATAATGTTTATGTACAAAGTTGTTCCATAAATCATAGGCAGTGCGATCGCGCTGCCTATTTCAACTATTTTAAATAGTCGAAAGTTATTAGAGGGCAATTAACCCGCACGCCCACCTTTTCCCCAAACACATCTAATAAAGTCTTTGAGATAGCCATTTTATTCAACGTAGTTTTAAGTTCAGGAAATTAGGTCTTTGAGGAAGACAACCCCCCGACAGCCCTCAGGGCAAGATTTGTAAATTATACCCAGGGGGAATATGAGGTTCTTATATAGCGTGTTGTCGTAGAAACTTCAAAAAGGGCACATTCGATTAGAAATTCAAATGGCTAGTGCCCTTTCTAATAGTCAAAAGGGATTGGAAAGCAACTAACACCCCTTCCACGCCCACCATTTCACCAAATATATCTAAAAAAATATTTAGAGATATCCATTTTGTCCCATGCAGTTCAAAGAACAGGAAATTATACCTTTGAGCAGGACGATCCCCCCGCAGTCTTCAGGGCGAATATTATAATTTATACCCTAGGATTATATAAGGTTTTTATTGAATAATTAAATGGTTATATTGAAAAAGCCATTTTGAAGTTTATACCAGCATCCCTTCTATAAGAACCATATATGCCCCTAGGGTATAACTTATTTCCCTTACCCTGAAGACCTTGGGGGAGAGAGTCATGCCCAAAGATATAATTTCCAGAACTTTCAGCTGCGTTGAACAAAACGGATATCTCAAAATTCTTATTCGATGTGTTGGGCAAATAGTGGGAGTGGAAGGGGCATTAGTTGCCTTCCAATCACTTTCGACTATTAAAAAGGGTACTAGCCATTTAAATTTCCACTCAAATGAGACCTCTTTCAAGTTTCTACGACAAATCTTTTTGTAAGAACCTTATATTCTCCAGGGTATAATTTACATCCCTTGTACTCAGCTGGCTGTGGCGGGGTTAAAGACCTAATTTCCAGAATTTTCCATCATGTTGAAGAAAATGGCTGTCTCAAAGTTTTGATTGGATGTGATTAGGGAAGAGGTGGGCGTGAGAGGGTTGTTAGTTGCCCTCCAATCACTTTTGACTACTAAAAAAGGCACTTGCCCTTTGAATTTCCAATCAAATGAGCCCGTTTTGAGGTATCTATGACAAAGCTTTCTATAAAAAGCTTATATACCCCAGGGTATATCTTTCAACCTTTGCCCTGAGTGGTGTGGGGTAGTGTCCTCTTCAAAAACATAATTTATATATGGATATTAACTACGTAGAAAAAAATAGCTACCCAAAAATTTTGATTTGATGTATTTTTGAAATGGTGGGCGTGGAAGGTGTGTTCTTTCTCTTCAAATCACTTTTGACCCGGAAAAAGGTGGCTAGAACTGTCGATTTTCATTCTAATGAGCCTCCTTTGAAGTTTTTACGACGACCCGTTGCCTCTGAGGAATATAAAATAAACAAATTATTAAATAAATAATAATAATAAAACTTTGGAGCCGTAGGGCCTTTACTATAGGCAACGCTATAACGTTGCCTCTGAAAATACAGTTTGTTTTATTTAAAGTTTTCACGAATTATTCTAGTTTAAGTTGACAAACAAGATTTTTTGTTAAAAACCCAAGAACATTCAGAATTTTACATAACTATGTCTACTTGCTTTTTTTAATCGTAAAAATTCTTTGTAAAAATATTGATTTTATTTTAAACAAAGGCTACTACTATTAATATATATTTCAGTTGCTAAGAGCTAACGTTCGTTCTTGTTTGTATTTTCTATAACTCTCTCTGATGTTCCAGTGTCCCGCTAACAGAATTGGAAAAACTGAAAGAAAGATGCTTTCGATGCAGAATATGGTTGTTGCACCCACTTTCCAGGCTCTACAAGCCAACTGAGAGTGACTATAGGCTAGGGTTCGCTCTTTACTATAATCTTGACTTGTAGTACCTCTTCAACCCTGATTCATACAAAAACCAGAAACAGAAAAAAGCCTATGGCTTTTTTGTTTTGGAATATCGAGAGAGGAATTTTAGAGAATCAGACAGCTAACTAAGCTGGATTAGTATGGGACGTGATCGTTTCTTAATAGGAACTTTTTTTATTTTACTTTTCATTTACTATGTGCCGTAGTTTTTTGTTCACTAGATTTCAGCTATTTCCGATGTAACTTACATAGTTCCCATTTTATATTGAACTATATAGATCCTTTATGTAAAATATATGCAATGATTAGTTTTTCTAAAGATTTTTTTTAATATAATCATAAAATTTTAGCTTAAACAATTTTGAAATTGTATTCTAGTAAGCCTGCGTGGTGCAGCGGATAGTGTGTTATGCTTCTACTCCGAAAGTTACAGTTTCAATCTTGTCGCATGTTATTTTTACACATTTGTCAATTTAAAGTCTAATCAAAATTTCTATTAACAACTACTACAAGAGATAATCTGACTGACACCATTTATAATGAACTTTATCGGTCTATAATAAAATATCGATCTATAAATGTAAGTACTTTGTTGGAAACACAAATATACAGTATTCAGTTCTATTTGTCAAATTAAGAATGTCCTTTTCTATGCATAATATAAATGTTATTACTGTGTTTTAAATTTTATAATAACATAAGCTACTACAGAGCTATAGAAAAATGCAGTTTTTCGTAAAACGATAAATATATTTTTTAATTGCAAAAGGCACTAGAGGTGATTACTTTTTTATAAAATGAGCCTTTAAACAGCTTTCAGCGATGTTACCGTGCCCCACTACCTGAGAATAAGAAAAAAAGAAAAAAGAAGATTCCGTATATGTAGAATTTTATGGTTTTAGCTTTTCTTGATTTTCAAGCCAATATATTTTTCTTGCTGTGTAAGCCAAGGGACGATAAGTTTCATGTATAGTGGTCTCGGACAAGGCAGTTCTAATAGTGTGCTTCTTGTTTCGATCTGAATTTGTTTTGGAGTTATGGACTACTGCAGTTTTTACTGAGGGACGTGATCGTCTTTTACTAGGTTGAAAGCTACAGCTACAACCTAGAAATGGCAACCTGAAAATATTAATTTATTTTAAACTAAGGCTATTACTATTACAGAATATTTCAATTACTATGAGCTAAGGATCGCCCTTACAGAAGAGGAAAAACTGAAAAAAATGCTTTCGATGCAAAATACCGTTGTTGCGCCAACTTTCCTTGCTTTACATGCAAATGGAGAGTGCCTAACAGCTAGGGTTTGCTCTTTAGTATAATCTTGACTTGTAGTACCTCTGCGACCCTGACTATTACAGAAATCACAAACAGAAAAATAGCCTATGTTTTTTTTTTATTCGGAATAGTAAGAGACGAAATTCAGAGAATCAGACAGCTTACTAAGTTGGATTAGTGTGGGACGTAATCGTCTCTTACTAGGAGTTTTTAGTACCTTACGTTTTATTTAATATACGCCATAGTCTTCTGTTTATTAGGTTTCAGCTATTTCCTATGAAGCTTACATAGTCCCCATTTATAATGAACTAAATCGGTCCTTTATGTAAAATTTATGTAATGTTTAGTTTTTCTAATGATTGATTTTTGATACAATCATTTAATTATAACTTAAAATAATTTTGTGATTGTATCCTTAAAAGCCTGCTTGGTGCAGGGAAAAGTGTGTTAAATTTCTACTTCTAAGGTCACAGGTCCAATTCATGCCGCACGTTAGTTATACATATATGTCAATTTAAAGTCTAATTAAACTTTCTATTAATAACTACTACAAGAGATTATCGGAATGATACCATTTATGATGAACTTTATCGATCTTTAATGTAATTATTTTTTTCTATACATAAACATACCAGTATTCAGTTCTGTATGTCCAATTACGAGTGTTCTGTTCTATATATAACATAAATGTTATTGCAGTGTTTTACATTTTATAATAGCATAGGCTACTCAGTGCTATAGAAAAATCGAGAGTTAGTAAAACGATGAACATATTTTTTAATTACAAAGGCAGAAGATGTGGTTATTATCAATAAGACGAGCCTTTAAACAGCTCTCTACGATGTTCCAGTATCCTGCCACCTCAGAATAAGAAAAAAAGAAAAGATGACGTATATGCAGTATTTCATGGTTTCAACCACTTTTCTTGATTTTCAAGCCAATATAGTTTCCTTGCTGTTCAAGCCAAGGGATGGTAAGTTTCTTATATAGTACTTTGAACAAGGCGGCTCTAATAGTGTACTTCTTGTTTGGATCTGAATTTATTTTTAGGAGCTATGGGTTATTTTGCTTTTTACTAGAATATCTTACTTATTTTTTACTTGATCGTCTCTTATTAGGTTGCTAGCTACCGCTGCAGCCCGGATTATACCCGTTTTGAAAGAGCGCTGTCCTTTTGTAATGCTATTGGGAAGGAATTCCCCTAGTAAGACGGCCAAAGAGCAACACAAAACACAGAAAATTCGCCATCGGGAAGCTCATCACACAAATTTTTGACCTAGGCAAAAAAAAACATGAAAAAAGAAATTAATCCTATAAGAACTAGCTCAATTTAACCTAAAATTCTTAAAAACCAATTAGTGATTGAAGTAAATCAGTATGGCAAAATTTAAAGCTCTCGAGTCCACACCGTACACTAGATGGAAAACTCATGAATGGGAAACTCGGAAAAGAGAAACTCAACATACGCATCTGAAAATAGCATATGCTCAACAAATTATCACTCGCAGCATACTTTAAGTACTACTACTACTACGAACAACTCACTGCAGCACCAAGCCACCTGAGGCCAACACAGTTAAGCATTCTCATTCTCCTCCTTCATCCCAATTTATCCAAAGCCCTCCTCTTTACACCCTGCCAGGAAGCTCACATTTTTTTCAAAATATTTCTTTATGACATTCTTCCACCCTAGACGATGATAACCTGCTTTCTGTTTAGCACTGGACGGTTGGCCAAAATGGACAATCTTCAGCAATCTGTCACTCATCATCCGCAGAGCGTGCCCTTGCCATCTCAACCTTTTGTTTGTTATAGTCCTAGAAAGCAGGATTAAACCACTGTTTTCGTACAGCCTACTGTTTGAAATACGGTTAGTCGGCCCGGTACCAAGAAAATTCCGCAGGTAATTTCTATAGAAAACATCCAGGAAACCTTCATCCACTTTTCGGAGCACCCATGCTTAGGAGCCATATTGGATTACTGTCATCACTATAGCTTCCAATATTTTAATCTTGGTTTGCAAACTTATCTTCCTAGTCTTCCAAACTTTTTTAACTGTGAAAAAACACCCTGAGCTTTGGCTATTCTAGTGTTAATACCATCACTCCTCCCACCGTCTTTACTAATAATACTTCCAAAATAAGTGAAGCTGCCCTTCTGAACAATCTTTTCGTTACCCGGTGTCACTTTTTCATCTTCACTTACTCCTAGCCCTAGTGACTTAGTCTTCTTAACATTAATTTTCAAACCTATTCTACCCCCCTAAAGTCGCAAAACCTGAAGTTTATTCACTTTGTTCACACTTTCATCCAGGATACTGATCATCAGCATAATCTAAGTCCAGGAGATTTTTTCCTCCCCATTTGATTCCGTGGTCTCTCATTGCCTTTGCTGTGCTCCTTAAGACAAAGTCTATCAAAATGATCCATATAAATGGGGATAGAACGCAACCCTTGTTAACTCCTAATTTCATACAAAACTAGCTGCTAACCTCTTCTCCTACCGTAACTGCCACGGTGTTATTTTCATGCCTAGCACTAATCACTTTAATATATTTATCCGTTATACTTTACAAGTATTCGACCTTTGCTAAAGTTCTTCTATAAACTGAATCGAACACTTGCTCATAATCTATAAGACTGAGGACCAAAGGTGTTTGACAACTAAAATACTTCTCAATTATTAACCTAAGAGATAAAACTTGGTCGACACATTCTCTAACTTTTCTCGTTCTTCCCTTATACAGCATCTCTCGGTCTAAAAAGTATTATGTTACTAAGTAATTTACTACCTACAGAGACTAGACTAATGCCTTGATAATTATGACACTCATTCTTATCACCTTTCTCATACTGTGGTTTAATTAAGGTTTCCC
>JAQQPU010010552.1:0-14556 GCA_029168905.1 Artemia sp. Kazakhstan ARC1039 | reverse complement strand
CAAAAAGCACATTCATAATCTTCAGTGATTTATTTTTAACCTCAGAGTCACCATATTTAAGAAACTCATTTACCCTACTATCTGCATCTGGAGCCTTGTTATTTTTTAGTTTTTTAGTATAGTCGCTAATTCTTCCTCACATTACAAATCTTCCTTCACATACAAATTGTCATAAACTTTTTAATTTTCTTTTATATCTTTTCCTGCAACTGTATCTCGGTTTAGTAAATTCTCAAAATGTTCTGCCCATCTCTCTTTAACTCTTTCCTTGTCACTGATTGTGGCGCTGTTCCTATATTTAACTGGGACATGTCTGGATTGACTACTCCCTGTCAATTTATTATCATGCCAGTACAATATTTTACTATCTTCTAGATCAGTAATTTTATCCATAGCCCCATCTTCACACCTCCTTAGTTCATATTTTAATGTTTTATCTACTTTCTTTACATTTCTTTTGTTTTCATATGATTTATCACTGAGATAATTCTTGTACAAACCGCTTCTCCTTTCTACTAAACATAATGTTTGTTCAATAATATTCCTAGGTGCAGAATCTTAACTTTCTTCCCTAAGATACCATCAGCAACTTCACATATTATTTTTCTAAAATTATTCCAACTATCTTCCACATTGTCAAATTTTAAACTCTTAATCTAAGTATTCAACTGTTCCTGGAAAGTTTGTCTCAAATTGTCATCCTGGAGTCTACCAACATCATGACTTCCCAAGAAGTAGTTACACTTGCGATATTTCAGCTTTAAATTAACCCTTGACACTACTAAATGGTGACCTTTACTTTTAACATCAATAACGGCTATACTATTTACCCTCGTATCTTGTATTGATCCTGCCCGTCTTAGATTTACTATATCATAATCAATAAGGTTTGATTTCTTGTCATCACATGAATATCTTGTAAACATATGGGCTATTTTATGACCAAATACCGCATTGGTTACAACTAGATTGTTATACCTACCAAACTGCAAAAGTCTTTAGCTATTACTGTTGTCTTTTCCTGCTCTAAATTTACCTAGGCTAGGATACCATCTATCCCTATTTCTACCAACCTAAGCATTAAAATCTTTTAGTAAAAACACCATATTTCTACCTGGCACCCTGTATATTAGGTAATGTAACCCCAAGTAAAACTCATCTGAGTCACATATATCTCCGTCAGTCGGTTCAACAGGAGCATATACTTTTATAAATTATATCCTGAACTTTTTATCCATAACACGATCAATTATTATTCTATTATTAATACCTTCCTAGCCTAAAAAAGACTTTGCACATTCATTATTCATCATGAACCCTACTCCCTTTCACTCTGACTTCTTTTAAATTAGCCTATTTCACAGCTAATTTAACCCAATTGCTTGAAAATGCACTTTTTTAGCGTAAGAAAGCATTTGACATATCCAGTCTGCTTAGCTCTAAGGAAAAAACTGATTTCCCCGGGTAAAATATGGATAGCATCCTAATCTATGGGTAGCCAAATCTATAAAGAGGCGTTCCTGCTTAGCTTTGCGAGAGAGAAAATATTAAAGATTGATTATTTTTAATTGACTGTAGATAAGAAAGGTAAAGGTTAATTTACTGTGGACAACAATGGTACGGGTTAATTGTGTCTGGAAAACAATGGTACAGGGTACTTGACTCTAGACCATAGGTTATAGTGTTCCAAGAACTTAAAGATACAATACAAAACGTAAAACCATGATAATTACGAACACTTGCATCAACTTCAAGCAATCAAAATTCCGGCAAGGATCAAAGGTCAAAGATATATCAGAGCAAAAAGGCCAAAGGCAACTGGCAACTGATGCTTATATTCAATATGCCTATCCATGGATCCCATTTCAACACAGGGATGTGGGTATTTCTCTAATCTATACTTTAGCTCTCAAAAAAAGCACTGGAACATCGAATTTCCGAATGGATGAGCCCCTTACGAAGTTTCTACAACTCCTTTCATACGACGTTCCTTGTTATAAGAAATGCATTGGAGCCACTTCTCTCTTCACTTAGGCTGCACTATTGCGCTGCCTATTTAAGAATATCAATTTTTACCCGACCAAGAAAAAGTTTTAGCCTCTTTTTGGAATCCATATTTGGTGGAACCTTGGCCCTAGCGGTTTTTTCTGTAAATTGTGTTCCTCTTGGCCCACGGACTTATGGATAAAAGTTTAAAACTAGGCATAACCATGTGTCTATTACTAGGCATTTTTGTATCTCCGCTCCGAAAAAATACGCAGTCCCCTTAATCCAAGTAATGGTTTCAAATTTTTAAGCCAATTGGAAAATCAGTTTTTAACTTTCTGCGTTGCAGCTTTAAATGTGTTTTCAGCCCAAAAACTAAAATCAGGTTTTACATATTGGAATGTGTAACGGTTGAACCGCTTGAAAAACAAAAAGGCTTGCAACAGCTTCAAGTTTTAAGCTGTTTAAATATGAAAAAATCTTGTTGGCCCTGTTTAGGACCATTTTTTCGGAAAATATTTTTTTTTGTACAAACCGGGCTTCCCGTGATGCAAGAATTTCCACATAAAAGTTTCTAGCCAACTGAAAAACTCATGTTCTGGTGTCAAGTGCTAGGGCTCTGTTGCCCCAATAAGATTTGTTTATTGTGCTAGAAGGTTCCCTTAGCTCAGAAAATGACAGCAGTAAGTCTTAAGTTTTCTTAAAAAGAATAAATTTTGAACTTTGTCAGAGGTACTAATTTTTTTTTCTCTCTCCAAAGATACAAATTTTGAGATCATTAGAAAAGGTTTTTGGTTTCTTCAGCACCCTATTTTGAGGGGTCGGCTTGTAACTAAAAAATTTTTTGTATATTAGCTAAGCCTTTACACAGGGACTTCCTGCTATAATTTCTTAAAAATGATTAGGTACGACAAGGGCAAGGAGGGCATTTGAAGGGCAAGGAGGGTTCATATCCAGATTGTCAAGGGGCATGGGATATATAATTAATTAATGTCTTCACATATTTGGGGGGAAATGCCACCTGCCCTCCCCCCTCGAACAACGCACCTGGTTACCTGACCACCAATCTCTCTCACCGAACATATTTCCTTGGATTATGCAACAACTCTTGAATATTTAAGGAAATGGAAAAGTATTTCCGACCCCAAATTGCGGGTGGGACATGCTGCGACAGAAAAAAAAAAGTCTTGGCTCATATTTGGTAGAACTCAATTTTTATCCAGTTTGATAAATTCTGGAATTAAGGATATTCAACTGGAATAAGGATATTGCAAGGTTATTCAACAAATTCTCCTGCGTAGTTTGGCCCAATTCTGAACAGGGAGGGGATTAAACTACTAAAATAATATGGGATATCATTTTGGTCCAGTTATTGGATAATGTTGGTCTAGTTACTTTTAATGCCAATTTCCATTCTATTCAGAAATCAATGTGCCCGGCCTCATTTTCGGGGATCCACCAAATGAGGTGGCTCCCGTTTTTTTTTTTTGTTTTTTTTTTGCATCAGAATTATGTAGCCCATGGGATTAAAGGATAAAATTCTCAAGTCGATTAGATGTAAAAAGCAATTTAACCCTTTTTTGGGCCTCTTTCTTAGGGGGTACTTTGAGGAGATATCAATTGAGCTATAGCATATTCTCCTTCTTTAAAACTTATTTAACTGAAGAATGAATATATTTGAAAAATAAACAACAAATAAAGTAAGCATCGGATGTTTTACATCCATGATACAGTAAACGGTTGATCTGCAGGAACTTCGGCATCGAACGTTACTTCCTGAAAATAAAAATTGTTGACAACCGTAGATCTAATAAATACAAAACAAATTTACAATTGCAAAACTGCAATTTTAGAGTTAAATACCATACAAATTTACGGCTAACAAAACACGACATAAATATGATTTTAGTCAGACAACAGACTTAACAATTTCACACAAAAAGATAATGGTGACCTATCATTTTAATTTGATACTGTCTAGATTTCATCCTATGAGTATCTTAAGCTGCTGAAGGCTAAAATTTGGCCGTTCTGGGAGACGGAGGATGACGAGTTAAGCGTTTTCCAATGGTATTATCTACGGATAGTTTTGAGTGCTTGTTTGGCTGACTGTATTTCAAATACCAAGAGTTACGAAAAAATAGTTCTATTTCACTTCTAAGGTTATAATGAGAGTCAAATTGGTATGGCTAGGACACATTTTGCTGACGAAGAATGACAAATTGGCAAAACTTTCTGGAAAAAGTACCTGTAAGTATTCACAAATTTTTGTTTCTAGGAATTTTAGCAGTAGGTGAAGCAGCTGTTCTATATTCAACTTAATTTCTGAACAGTTTATGCTCTTCTAGCAATCGTTTTTAATATTTATGATGCACACAAAATAGCTCAAGACAAAGCCGTATCTAGGGGGAGGGGGGAGGAATTACCCGGTTTAACCCCCCCCCCCCTCCCCCGAAATTTTTGACCGAGTGGAAAGTAAGTCGAAAACTAGGAAAACCTAGGTAAAAATCAGTAAAATTAGTCGAAAACTGAGTCAAAAATTAGTAAAACTTACCCGAAAAAAAAATCTAGATCCGCCCTTGACTCAATAAATGTTCGTATTTATGACACGTGCAAAATTACATAAAATAACAAATGACACACAATAGACATGGAACAAGAAACAGTAACAAATCAAATTTAAATGTCAACGGGATCTTACTTAAAACTAAAGAATTACGCGATAGTTATGATATTATGGAGTTTACATTTTACAGGAAATTACCATTGAATATGGAACGTGTAGTTTTAGTGTCTATACAGGATCAGAAGGGAGAGGGAATTTAATTCGCGACAGAATTTCTTAATTTAACTGGAAAGAGTCGAAGGTAGTGAAGAGCGAAAATGAAGCGTAAAGATCCGTGGATAGAAGACATGCAACAACAAGCATTGCACGAATCCCAAATGAAAATAACGAACAATGAAATCTGCGGTTAGAATACATGAGACAGGGATGATCACATCAAATCGTAAATGAAATCTGAGGTTAAAAAAGAAGTAACTGTGAGAATCACAACGATACCCAAGAGGATGCAAATCCCAGAAAACGGATGACCTTTTTTACGCATTAACAGGATGGAGTTTGATGCAAAAGAAAGTTTGATGAACTAGCAGGAAGAAAATAAATATATAGTACTGCGTTAATTTATAGTTTTGAAAAATATTATGTAATTGATTTAAGATAAAGATGACAAATGAAATATTGTGAAGTAGCTAAGATTGACTTTTTAAAGCGCAGGATATCGACCGAAAAGGAGTAGCCTGACTTCACTAAATGACAAGATCGAGGAATCGAAACACAGACCATAAGACTGAGTAGACCACCCAAGTTTAACAATCAAAGTTTTGATTAGTTTGATTTCTGTAAACAAAAGTCTTTCCCACTTTGAACGCAATCCGACCTATCGGTACACAAGTTTTTAGAACTAAGTATTTTCTTTGAGTGAGGTCTTTTGCCAACTTATGTGTCAGCCTGTTTCATAGGGTGTTCGTGTAAAAAAAAGAAAACACGAAGACAGTAAAATATCCGAAGAAAATTGCGTTTAGCCTGGTAAAATACCTTATTTGTCAATATGTGGTCTTGTCCCCCTTTTCTTAGAAGTTTGTTTTCCAACATACTTCCTCTTTCTTCAGAAACAATTTTCCAGATACATACGACAGAACATGAGAGTTGTTATTCCCCACCTAACTTATAAGTATGACGGTAAAATGTGCAATAAACTTACTCCAGATTCAAGCACAGTAAAATCAACATTTGTTCCATTGACTAGTACTGTTGATGGAGATGCCTTTACACCCATTATTCTTATTTGTCCCATAGTAAGAGAAGCCATTTCTTCGTATGTGTTGTTTTCTACAACGAACTGTAATTGACTAGATGACACTTGAATAGAGGCCAAGAAATAATTTCCATTATTTACTGGATCAATAGAATCGCCATCGTCATAAAACAATAACCCTGTCGCAGCCTCATTGTCATCCAGAGCCACTATCATACCCATTGGGTTTCGACGACTAGAAAAAATAGTTATATGACAAAGAATTTATATTAACACAGTATATTATTAAGACCTTTGATAGCACGTAACTAAGCTGTCATTGATCAAACATCTGAAGTTATACGAGTTGTAATTAATTATTCCTGTTTCATTTTGAAATAAAATCCTGCCATTGTTGATATTACCTCACTCGAAAGCCAAAACGCACGCATGACCTAGGCAAAGTAACTTGGCTAAAGTTAAGGATCCCAAGTAAGCTCGGAAATAAGTCACAGAACCTCTAAAACTGAAAAATTATAAGTTAAATTTACCTTTTATGGGTAACTGCTATTCAACATACTTTAAATGAATAACATAACATGTCATTGAAATTTACATACAGCGTCACTTTCATCCAAAAATACAATAACACCCAATGGTATTTTATCAAAAAAAGAATTCACTCCTAATTCTTCTTTTTTTGGTCTTTTTACATGATGTTAAGACTTAAGGGGGAAAGGATAGAAAAATTCCTGGATATCTCATCCATGTGTACCGTGAGTAAAATGTAATATATTTAAAATATAAAAAATAAAATTCCTTTTTTCTAAAGATGATTCCGACAGAAATTAAACATCCCCTTATTGAGTTCAAATACCGTTTCCAAGAGTCTAAATTCTTAATCAGCAAAAAGAGAAACTGCATTTTAGCTTCAGTCAAACAATGACGCTATTCAGTTTGAATTTCGCTAAGATAATTGGTAATAAAAAAGATGCTAGATACATAGTTCACAGGAAGCTTAAGTTATGAACGTCTAATCATCAGAAATATTTAAAACAAATTATTGGACAAACAGTTCGCATAATGTAGTGAGTTTGCGAAGATAATTACAAAATAGCAGCCCCCTCCACAGGATTTGGGCAAATTGTGAATTTGCTTCTACGACGCAGAAGTGATATTTGTGTGATATGGTGAAGAAAAGTGTTTTCCGTGTCAATTATGTTTTGTTAGTTCCTTCAAAACAATTATGGATTGTCTCTGCTGCCATCAACATATTATATTTGAGGGCCAATTTATCCTTGCCTTTGTCGTTGTCATTTGAAGTGAACCACTGCTGTACACCCAATATGTAAGTCTCAGTAAATCCATTGCTTTTCTACTTGTGTTTGTTTTACTTTATATGTCTATATCCAGTCGCATGACAGATTATTAGTTCATATACTTCCAAGGTTGCGCTCCCAGGGATCTGATCTCCAGATAGCTCGAGGAAAAGAGGTTACACTTATATAGCTACAAATCTTATTTTATCTCAATAATTGAGGGTGGCGCGGTCAAAAATTTGCCTTACTCCCCAATGCTGTGGCGCAGGCATCGTTGGCACAATCTTTAGTGCTATAAGTGGCGCTATCGGAGAACTTATAAGGTGTAAATTCAGAGCCTTAAAGCATAACATTACATTGAAACGGTCAATCCTTATTACGAAAATTAAGCCCCGTCTTTCTTTGTATCGCCACATACGGCCAGTCCTTAAGATTCAACAAAAACAAATCTGCGAGAAAATATGGATTTCATTAATTTTCCAAAAAAAACGAGTCAAAGTACATTGTATAAGAATAAAATTCCCAAGGATGACCAGCAAGGACAATATCATGATATATCTGTGTCGAAGGTCAAGGCTAATCAATAGACTTCATGGAGGGAAACACTAGCGCAAACAAATGCCCCATGCCCCTGAAGACATGGCATTTAAGCAGTGGAGGAACCCCGCAAAAACTTTTGATTCCTCTCAAAGCTCTCAAGAATCTAAGCAAACGAATTTTGCAAAAATGGGTAAAATTAATTATAGGTTAATTTTAGAAGTAAACAATAAGATGAGGCTTAATAGCATCATCATTGTCCTCGTTGTTCACGCAGTGGCCCAAGATATTGTAAAACATGGAGTAATATTCAAGCATGAAAATTCATTGCTAGCTAGCCATGCCGAATGGAAAATTTTTATGAAATTGGACCCCAAACCCTTCAAAACCTTGTTTCAACAAGTAACAAGACTAGAAAAAAACACGAATGAACTTAAAGAATCGATATTTCAATTCCTAAGGTCAGACAAAGGATTAGAGGCCAGTAAAATAATGCACAGTAAAGATAATAAAGAGTTTCCAACTTCAGTTGTCCCCAAACAAATATCAAAATTCGTAATAGATGACTTTGATAAGAAAGTGGCAGAAATCGACATGGCACTTGGGACGACCACCAAGGGAGACAGAAGGAAAAGATCGGTGGATAATATTAAATACTTATGGAGAGACTTTACTAAAATGAAATCCATGAAAAATCCTAAATTACTGACTACAAGGAAAGGAAAACCTTATGATGGAAACAACTAGCACGAAACAGCTTGGCTGTTTGCAATTATTAATAAGACGCCTACAAAAGAAGCTGAATATCAAGTATTTCTATTCCAAGGGACCCACTCAAACAGACCTTTTACTTCTTGATAAATATAGAACCCCCAAAATTTGCTATATCTGTGAAAAAAAAATCCCCAATGCGTCAAATATGAAGGCATACATCATCCTTTAGCGGAAATTCAATATTACGAACAACTTATATTTGACCCCAAATCTGATGAATACAAATCCCTTGGTAGTAAATTATTTCTGAAAGGTATGAAAACTTACCAAAGAAAAAGAGACGCCTATAAAAACAATAACAAGAAAATTAAGAGAAACTTCTAAACCCAAAACTACCTATTAGTAGGTAACTGTGAAATAAATTAATCTCATATAGATAAACAATTTTGTCTTAATATTTTTGTCTTACAGATTATAATAATTTTAGGCCTACAAAAAAAGTCTATAGGATAACAGTGTAATTATGTGCTGCTCGCTTACTTATTTGTGTTTCTTACTCGAAAAATATAATGCAAAATTAGATTGCATAGCGATCATTAACTAAGCTTTAAAGGTGTATCACAACCAGTCAAAAAGGCATATCACGACCAGAATAAAGCTTGAAAGTCCTAACTTTACTTCCATAACCTATCTAATCCTAAAATATTTATAATGTTTTACGCCTACAAATTAGTTTTATTTGGCAAATGCCACAAAATGCTTACAGAAAAAAAAATATAAGTTAAAAGATTAAGTGCCTTTGTAAAAAATATAATAATAATAAAGTAGAAAGCAAACAAATTTTGCAAAAATGGGTAAAATTAATGATAAATTAATTTTAGAAGTAAACAATAAGATGAGGCTTAAGAGTATCGTCATAGTCATTGCTAGCTAGCCATGACACATAAAAATTTCTTATGAAATTGGACCCCAAACCCTTCGAGAACTTGTTTCATCAAGTGACAAGACTAGAAAAAAACACGAATGAACTTAAAGAATCGATATTTCAATTCCTAAGGTCAGACAAAGGATTAGAGGCCAGTAAAATAATGCACAGTAAAGATAATATAGAGTTTCCAACTTCAGTTGTCCCCAAACAAAATCGAAATTCGTATTAGATGCCTTTGATAAGAAAGTGGCAGAAATTGACATGGCACTTGAGACGAGCACCAAGGGAGACAGAAGGAAAAGATCGGTGGATAATATTAAATACTTATCGAGAGACTTTACTAATATGAAATCCATGCAAAATCCTAAATTACTGACTACAAGGAAAAGAAAACCTTATGATGGAAATTACGCAATGATAAAAAACGACCATTACCCAATCTAAGTGAGAAAAACGCCCAAAAAGTTTTAACTCAACAAGCCTACTTAATATTATATAGACAAAGACTACAAGCCTTATTTGAATTATTCAATACGGAAATACAAAAATTAAAACAAAGTACCACGAAGATTTTTGAAGTATTCTTTCAAAGAAATAAATACCGTAGGTCTACAGGCCTAATTCCCAACATCGGAGAACTTGCCTCCCGCATTTTTGGTTTGACAACGGAGGAAGACCTTAACAGCCTGAGGGAAAATGTAAGAAAGTTGAACAATGCCATGAACGTAACATTACACGTTCAGGAGATACAAGCCAGTGTAGCAAATTACCAGAGAGATAAAATTGAAATGATATCTAAGAGAATCTCAAAAATTATAAACGTAATGAATTACTTAAGGAACGAAGTGGACTGCGTGGTGATAGACGCGAGCCTTACCATGGTATCACTCAGTACTATTACCATGTCACTAGTAAATTTGGTGACAGATGTTAGCAAGTTTGAGTTCGCATTATTTGCTCTCACGGGAGGAACTTTGTCTTATGACCTAGTAGATCCTTCTAACCTAAAAAGTATGTTAGACAAAATAAAAACGCACCTAACGTTTGGTTTACATTTACCCGTAGAGCCAGAAGCATCAAATTTATTCCTTTACTATACTAAATTAAAAGCCCACATCACGGAAATAAATGAACAGCTATTTGCAGTAGTAACAATTCCATTGATAAACCATCAATCCATTTACGACCTGTACGAACTTTCGACCTTCCCCGCTAACATAAGGAAGACAAATTCATTTATGACTATCACACCTGAAGCAGAGCATTTGCTTGTTGATCAAGAGAGACGAGAATACGCCCTAACCAATCCACAAGACTTAAAGGAGTGCGTACTATTCAAAAACCTAATATGCCAGCTTACGTTACCTATTTATATTGTCAAATCTGGATCTTGTATGTTAGATGTATTTTTGAAAGACATCCAACAGGAAGAAATACCGAATTCGTGCAAAGCCATGATAGAAAGTACTAAGCGAGAAATATGCATACACCTTAGAAATGATCTTTGGTTATTTTCTGTTCCAAGAGAAACTGTTGGAACTAGTCTTGTTATAATAATACAGAAAGAATAGACCCAAGTTACAAAACAGAATTACTGTTACAAGATATGTGTACGATAACCATAAGACAAGGATGTCGACTTGTAACTAAAGAGTCAAGTGTTCGAACGCCATTAATTACCACGAGCGCAAATGAAATAAGTACTAAAATAATCAATTTTAAGGCAATTAACCTGTCATACACTATTCCCAATATAGAGAGTGAGGAAATGAAAACCTCGATATGGTCCAAAATAGAAAAGAATAAAGGAACATTACTGCTTAAAAAAATAAGGGAAGCATTAGACTCCCAGATTTCCCTATTTACAAACGAGGACCAGAGATTAAAGTATGTGGATAATAGATACGGATTATTCTCAACCAATTTCTGGTGGATCATACTACTGACCGTATGTTTCGTATTCGTGACATCCCTGACCATAAGAACCTTATTGACTTTTAATTATGGAAAAATCCTGAGACTAAGAAGGCGAAAATCAAGAGAAGAACACGGGGAAATGGCTGAAATGCAGAAGTTAAACCCGGAACCCCATGAGAACGTCTAAGCCAAGAAAAAGAGAAGACATTAGAAAACGAGTTGGTATAGAGGTCTCCACTCGTCCTTGCTATGTCTCGTTCCCTCATTGTAAGTATCGTTTACGTAAACCCGTGTGGCTATGACGCTGCCACATGCGTTTCTTAAACAGCACGGACGTACGTGAACAATGAAGACATGAAATATATTATAAACTGAGACCTCAAATTTAACAATGTAAGGTATTTTATGTTTAGGGGATTGTTTAAAATCTAAGGAAAAATTGAATGAGTGTTGAAGAATTAAATAAGCCTTGTATTGTCGTTTCCTCTCCCAAAACAAATTATAAAAATTCTCTGTTTTAGATTTCTCAACAAAAATTGTTTTATTTGAAACTGACACGATAATGACGTTGTTTTGTCAAAATTAAATTATTTGTATCAATGTATTTTTTTAATATTGTAATACAGTGTAAAATTCACCGTAAAAATAACCAATTGTATTGTTTATTATGTATTAAGACTGCTTGATTTCAAAGAACGTTTGATTCTGCCTCGTTATTTTTATTACACGAAGTGGATTGACATATTGGAAATCGATAATTACAATGAGTTGTCCACTGCAGATACAACCTAGTAGCATCTATTTTCATCATACCTCAACCAATGAAGAGTACTCACCATAGACTCCAGGCAAGTTTCGTCCTAGCTTCATTTACGAAGATTACAGTTACCTTTTGATCGTTGTTTCCTCGACCATGAACCATATTACGTATCAGGTAACACTATATTTGAATCTCATTATCCAGTGCATTATTGAACTATATAATCACACATGCCCTGACAACCCCATCGACCAGTACAAGATATAAGTACATAAATATCGCCTTTGATAATCATTATGAACTCATATACCATATGACCGTATAGTTATGATATTTGATGAACCCAAAAATTATTTATGTGTCACAGATTCACACGTCGAATCCCTTTCGACCATCTCTCGGAATCCATCCTAGCCCCTCTATCTGAAAAGTTCGTATCTTCGTTATCCCATAAATGTACGAGAAATTTTCTGAAAAATGGACTTGGAAACCAACAATTGAATTACGGAAACCAAAATTAACCCCAGTGATTAACCCCTTAGTGACAATATACTCCTCCCGCAAGTTAAAGAGAATATGTTGAAGGAGTCACTAAATTTCGATGTCGACCCATTCCTAATCCAAACATCAATTCCCCTGTGACTAACCTAGGAATCAGCGTAAAAGTTGATAGACGCAAGCAAGACACGAACAATTTTATAAGAGAACTGTGATCCCTAAGTGCATGAAAGAACAATTTTATACGAGAATTACATTCTCTATGTGCTTTAAAATATCCCAAGAATGATATGCTGAGGAGAAAAGGAACGCAGTACCAGTGTTCAACTCCTTAATGATAAGGCACCCTATGAACTGTCAAAAAGCAGGTGAGAATGAACTCTGATGGCATATTCCCACACCTGTAATTGGAAGTATCATTTACCATTTGACAATTAGGGAAAGCCTGTCATGTGAATATAATCATGCTAGAACTGTTCCATGAAGAAACTATATTGTAAGTACTTTGAAAATTTTGCCAAGACGAAAAGAGTGAAGGACCATAATTTCCAACAGAAGGATTGAGTACGCTAAAGAGACACGAAGGTGATGAGAATAGGTGTGAATTTACATATGTTACAGCTTAATAACTTCGATAACTAAAAAATTCCAATATCCTATCATTAATGTTACGTAGCAAACATCCCCAATGAAAGTGTTTTAATATTCCAGTGAACGTGGTAAACCCAATATTGTGTCTTTTAAATCGTTCTTATATGTAGTGTTAGCTATTCAGATAGAACGAGGTGTAGTGTTGTCGTACTATTCATTTAATGTAGCATAGATAGGAAGCAGTATGTCCTATAGTCAGAAAAATGAAAAAAAACTTGTAAAAGGTAAATTTTCAAAAAATCTTATAGTAAAAGTAGAATAGCCTCAAACTTGTAGGAAATATAAAAATCATCAGTGTTAGATGTAGAAAAAAAATCTTTAGTATAGTAGATAGGCTAGAACCATAGATAATATTAGTCCAGTAGATGAACTTTAGAAAGCAATATATAATAAAACAAGAAAAGTAATAGAGAAAATTTTTTAGCACTCCTGATTAAGCTTATATAGAAGTATAAAATAATACAATGTCAATTAAAATTACACAGGACCAATATTAAGTAATTCGCGAATATTTCAAAACCCAGGGGCAAGCAAGTCCTAATGACGGGACGTAATTAAAAAATGGGAAGGGTAATATGTACCGTGAGTAAAATGTTATATATTTAAAATATAAAAAATAAATTTCTTTTTTTCTAAAGATGATTCTGACAGGAATTAAACATCCACTAATTGAGTTCAAATATCGTTTCCAAGAGTCTAAATTCTTAATCAGCAAAAAGAGAAACTGCATTTAAGCTTTAGTCAAACAATGACGCTATTCGGTTTGAATTTCGCTAAAATAATTGGTAATAAAAAAGATGCTAGATACATAGTTCACAGGAAGCTTAAGTTATGAACGTTTAATCATCAGAAATATTTAAAACAAATTATTGGAGGAACAGTTCGCATAATGTAGGGAGTTTGCGAACATAATTACAAAATAGCGGCCCCCTTCACAGGATTTGGGCAAATTGTGAATTTGCTTCTACGATGCAGAAGTGATATTTGTGTGATATAGTGAAGAAAAGTGTTTTTCATGTCAATTATGTTTTGTTAATTCCTTCAATACAATTATGGACTGTCTCTATTGCCATCAACATTATCTTTGAAGACCAAATTATCCTTGCCTTTGTCGTTGTCATTTGAAGTGAACCACTGCTGTACACCCAATATGTAATTCTCAATAAATCCATTGATTTTCTACTTGTGTTTGTTTTACTTTATATGTCTATATCTAGTCGCATGACAGATAATTAGTTCGCATACTTCCAAGGTAGCGCTCCCAGGGATCTGATCTCCAGATAGTTCGAGGAGAAGAGGTTACACTTATATAGCAACACATCTTATTTTCTCTCAATAATTGAGGGTGGCGCGGTCATAAATGTGCCTTACTCCCCATTGCTGTGGCGCAGGCCTCGATGGCACAATCTTTAGTGCTATAAGTGGCGCTATCGGAGAACTTATAAGGTG
>JAQQPU010010551.1:0-29867 GCA_029168905.1 Artemia sp. Kazakhstan ARC1039 | reverse complement strand
TGAAAGATATCTGAATATATCTAATAAATATGAGGCAATCAAGCCAGTAGCTCTGTAGCCCACAGAGTGAAGCAAAAGGAAAAGGGCTAAATAGTGTTACTGAAAAGCCCGCCTGCTGTTAAATAGAAGAAGAAGAAGTATTCAGATCATTGGCTGCATATAAAGGCTCTTCTTGGAGATGAAAATCAATATTATTTTGGGTCTTACCACAATTCTCTATCATAGCATTGTTTTGGCTTAGGAGAGAACAAATCCTTGACTTGATACTTACAATATGAAAAAGCAGCTTTACGTATTTCCTTTTAAATATGTTTATGCAGAGAATTAGCTTTGGGCGTTTTACCATGCTTAAGTAGATTCATTTTAATTTTAATTATTTTTTCTGTTGACTTGTGATGCATGGTTTGCCATTGGGACATGTTTTTACCCTTTTCTCCGGGAAAGAGTCTATACATTTTGTTTTGATCAGATTTTGAAAGTTAGAATTTATTATTTATGTCATTGTACCCCATAAGAGACAGCCAATCTTCATCTGTAGTCAAAGATCAAAAATCGAAAAGTTCATCACTGGAAACTGGCTCATAAAATAATTCAGAAATAGAAAATATTTTATTGAAACTGGAAAGAGATATCATTAATTTTTAAAAATCATAGCTTCACCATAAAAGGGGTAAAGGAACTATTGGGCAATAGAAAGTATGCATAATTGTGCAAATCAAATCAAGGGTAGAATTTTCTTTGATTATTGGTATTTTTATTACCTGTTTTAAATTAAGGGAATTATAAAGATAATTTAATTTTAAATCATTAGCATCACATGCTAGTAAAATACCACCGTTTGGGAATTTACAGAGGACAAAGTCGGCAGTTTATGAAGCGCTTTGATTTGTGGAATACTAAAAACAGCAAAACACAATCAAATTCAAAGGATGTGGTAAAACTTTGGGTCTTACACTTACCCAAATGATTTTATCATAATTTGGAAGGTTGGGGGGATAAATTAATTTGGGGAAAAAACGATTAATAATATTCCGCCTCCTTTTCTACCTAGGGGGTGGTTGTGAGGAGAAAGTTCTATGAATTGGGAGTGGTTATTAATTTCAATAGGTCACGATTCTGTGCTTGAACCTCTGTTATGGCAATTACAAAATTATATGTACCTTGGAGAGGGCCTCTAGCTCAGTCAATTTTTCAAAATTCAGGCTTTCGGCGTTCATAACAAGGGAATTTGGACAAGTAAAATAGTTACGAAAACAAACATAGGGGGTGGACAGGGCCTTGGAGCAAAGGAGGAAAGTGGATAATTTTTTGAGATACTGTATACTTGGCAAGGAACCATAGCGGAATGGGGATAATTTATTAAAGGGCTTACCTGGGATAACTTATAAGGGATAACTTATTAAAGGGATAACTTATTACCTGGTGACTGTCATTGTGGAAATACTCTGTCGAGCATTTCCAATGCTCAATTGTTGGTTTGTGGGAGATTGGAAAGGGTATAGGGTCCCCATCTGTATGGGGGAGGAAGTGTGTGGTAACAAGGGAAATTGTTAGTTAAAATTAGAGAAGGAGGGGTGGGGACTGACGTTTGTAAGGGACTGTGTATAATATCGAAACGAGGATGATAGCTCTTGTCCAAGCTCGGATGGCGGGAGAAAAAGGAGCGATAATTGATGATTGGGAAGGGTTTGCTAATTGCTGATCTGTGTTTGAAGAACTATGGGAGATCTTTCCATGATATGATGCACTAAAAAGGACAGGTAAAACAGGGGAGTGTTTCTTACAATTACTATCTCCTAAAGAATGGTGCCATTTTCTTACTGGGGGGTAGATAAAAAGTAGGAGGTATCTTAACACAAGCGTTGGTGCAACCAAAACAATGGCCACTGGAAAAAAAAACTGTACAAAAGACTCTACAGGATTAGAAGTCCACTCAAGCTTACTTTATTTTCCTGATAGGTAAAATTTACATAAATGCCACAAAATGTTGCTACCAGATCCAAAATTACTACTTAAGAATCGTTTAGAAATTCTTAAAGAAACGTCACTTTTGGCAAAGCCAGGGTTCAACAGCTTTTTGTCATTAGTAGTTTTTTGTTTGTTGTGAAACCTTTTGTTTCATAAATAGTTGATATTTCATCGTCACTATGATTTTGAAATGACTGGTTGGTATCCTTCTCATTAACCTGACTTATCACTAATTTTTTTTTTATCCTCTTGGGAGGTAGGGCTGGGTCATTAGCTTGTAGGGATTAGTTCTCATTTGGCATCTGACCTGTGTACAATTGTTTTATTTTAAGCCGGATTAACTTCGGAATACATTATAATACTGAGAATGCATATATATACAGACTTTAACGTTAGTTTTAGTGATTGCATTAAATAAAAAATAAGTTATTTTTATAGCAACATTAAGACTTAAAACAAAAAAAAATTATTCCGTATATGAAAGGGGTTCTCTACTCTTTACGCTAAAGTTTTTTAGTGATCTTAAAAACTTCTGATTCTAATTAAACAGCCCTTGTGTTCCAGGAGCCGTTCTTAAAGAATTGGGACAGATCTAACAAGATTGAAAAATAATAAGGCCTCAAGTGCTGATGGTATGGTGAAATTGTTTTCAAAATACAGCATTTACTATGTTAGAGATAAGACATTATAGACCATGAATGTGATCTTTGAAAAAGAGGATATACTTTGTGATTATTGAAAAACTACAATTAAACCCATTTATAATATAGGTGATAAGAGTGAGCATAGTAACTACAGTTGCATTAGCTTGATTTCTGTAGAGAAGCAAATTTGTTAGCATGATGATATTAATCATACAAAAAGAACAATATGGTTTTATAAAGGGAAGAGGATGCATTGACCAAATATTCTCTTTTACATTAATACTTGAAAAATATCTGAATCATCAGAGCCTTTATTCCTTGGAATAAGATTATGAAGAGGCACTTGATACAGCTGATAGAAAAGCTTTAGTGATGGTCACATCCTTGAAAAGTATACTAGCTAAATACCGTAAACTGATTAGTGGCAAGTACAAGCATGGTTTTGATATGGTTAAGGAAGATAAGGAATTGTTTTGTTGTGGGATCATAAGTTAAGCAGGGTTGTTCCCAGTGTCTGTCTATTTTATCCAAGGAACACTACGAAGACTGTAGTAGGTAATAGTATCAAATAGGTGAGTAAAACTCTCATTGACACAGATTATGTAGATGACTGGGACATCCTAGATAATAATGTAAACAAAATGAACATATTTTTGGAGGTTTTGAAAGTTCAGGGTGCAAGAATAGTTTGAGAATTAATGTTAAGAAGATTGAGTTGCTTGAGCTGGTAATAAATGAGGGTGAAGAGGTGATGTTAGGCAACAAGATTACCTTAAATCACACTTGCTGACAATAAGGGAAAATCCAGTGGATGCCAGTCAATGATGAAGGTGACTCAGTTTATCAGATGCAACTCAATTTGTGTGCCATGACTTGCTACACCAATTTATATTGAATGATGATTTGTAAGCTTCAACAATGGGAGACAAGACTGTCTTCTGGCTGAGATGATTTCATATATCAATCACTCAGGGGAGAAGAAATCGTTTTGCAACCTGGTGTTGGCACACTTCCCATAAAGTTTCATGGAGTTACCAAATGTTCTTGGGAGCTGAGCTACCCTAATTAGTATGAATTTGGGGTGATATGAAGGTAGCATATATAGATCATCACAAAACGGCTTGTAGGTCATCAATATGTCACCTCACTTATATTGGTGCCTGAGAGTAGGTAAATCCAAGTTCTGAAGTCAGAATAAGTATTGTGGGCCTTTGTGGCCCTTTGTTGATTTTGTGGCTTGCTGCTGGACTCATTCCAAAGCTGCTGGATTTGACTTGTTGATTAGAGTGGCAATACACATTCAAAACTCTAATTTTGGTTGAATAAAACCCTTAAAGACCTTAGTGATTAACTGCAGGATATCCTGTTCACTTTACCAAGATTCTGATAAGGACTTGCTGCAACAGCTTCAGCATGTAGGTTGAATTTGAGTATATGATTAACAAACACCCCCAAATCTCATTCAGTTTAGCTAATAGCAAAGGACATATTTAAGCTGTCTTTTGATAACTTTTAGCACTTGTAATAAGGATTATTTCTCCCCAAGTGGAAGACCTATCAATCCAAGAGTGCTGAAATTAAGTTTTGAGACCTTTGTACAGTCAGTAAATATATTAAGATTAGCTGGGATTTATTTGGTGCACTGAGGGATATCTACCAGGCCAATTGTTATGAATTGTTAGTGTATTTGCTAATATTATTCCTGATTAAATAAAAAGAAAACACTGAAAGTAAGGAAAAACATTAAAACTTAAGAAGAAATTATTCCATATATGAGGGAGGCTGCTCTCCTCGTAGTTTCTAACTTGTTATGCTCAAGATTTTTAGTGCTTTAAAAAAGCTTCTAATTCCAATTCAACATATCTTATGTTTTAGCAGCTGTTCTTAGAGAACTGGGACAAGAAGTCAAATTTTAGCATAAAGAGCAAGGGGGTCATGAGAGGGCAGCCTCCCTCATATACAGAATAATTTCTGTTCATTTTACATTTCAATATTTCTCCTTACTTTCAGTCAAAAAATTAAATGTATATATCTGTAATTGTAAATTGATTGGTGGGACCCAACTTTTTGAATGTTTCTGCTTAAGAATAAAAATATTGGCTTGTAATTAAAATTATCAATAGCATTTGAATAATCTGTCAAAATTTTTGATGAACAGCATTTTTTTTTGCAAAGTCCTTAATAATATCTTTACAATGGAAATCTGGGTAAACAGATCCTCATGAAGCATGGGAAAAGCAAGGCTCAGTCTTAAGTCCATTAACTTTAGACAAAGCACTTAGAGCAGCAACAAGAAATATCCCACCCTGTGTTATTGACAACCATATTGATATCAATCACCTATTGTATGCAGATAACATACTTCTTCTTGCTGAAAATCTGTCCTTGATGGAAAGAACTGTTGAGACTCTTCAGGCTAGTTTGTCTAAGATTGGCCTTGCTATTGAACCATTAAAGACTGAATTTATGGTTGTAAATCCCAATGAAAAGGTATAATCAAAGTCCCTTAAAATAGCCTTAATCACTCTTCCCCAAGGCCATATCAAGGGGGGTTAGGGGGTTTGACCACCACCCCTCCCCCGAAATATGTGTCCAACTCATAAAAACCTAACAAAAATGAATATAAACAAATTTTTATGCATTTATTATTATTTTTTTGTATCCCCCCCCAAAAAAAAAATCTTGAATATGGCCCTGCTGTTACTAGATATGATTCTCTGAATTGTTTGGCTGTTCCTTTGGTTCATTAGCAAGAGCAACATGTACTCTTGTTATTAATGAGTTAAAACAGAAACTCCATAAAACATATGGTCTATTGGCAAAAAAAGGACAAATTGACAAATATACATTAGGAAAGCTTTACAACTCCATGTTTACACTACATGTGTTTTTTATAGTTCTGTTTTAGAATCTTTCCTCTATAACTTATTAACAGCAAATTAGGGTCCAATTTTACTGGTATGATAAGTATTTTATTGGTCTCCCTTTATGGTTAAGAAGATGGAAAAGTTATTGGCTTGTTTTGAAGACTGTTGTAAGAAAATATTAGATTTTCTGCTTAACCATCTACTACATACAGTTGAGTTGACTGATGATTCCTGTGTATTAGTATTCGTTATAAGTTTATATTTGTTTTTCTTTCTTTATTAGATACATTGGTCCCTTTACTGTGTAATTGTTAATTATTTTTTTTCTTTTTTGTTGCTTGTTTGTTCCTTTATTTCTTCTTTCTTTCTTTCTCTTTTTAAACTTCTCTTGTGCATTTTTTCAATCTAACGAAAGAGGGTAAACATAAATTATTATTATTTCTATTATAAAGGGGTATAATTGTTCATATGGATGGAAATTCTGCCTGACTTTGGATCTTCTATTCAGCTGAGCCATTGTAATCTATACAATAGGGTTCTCTGATGTTAAGTACATTGAGAGTATTATATACAAATAAGAAAAGAGAAATATTGTTATTTAAGGTCAGAGAAAACAAAGCTCCTAGTAGCACTTTCCATCCCCCTCCCCAAGAAATTTCCTGACAAAGCTCAAAATACCCTGCCTCACTGGTACCACTTCTGCGCTGGTAGTTATGTGAATGTAATAGTTTATGTCATATAGAAAAAATTGCTGCAATAGAAGAGCACAATTACCCAACACTTTTTGGGAGCGTTCCCCCTTTTCTTGGAAATCAGACAAATTTTCTCAGGGTTGTAGCTTTTGATGAGCAAATCTAAATAAATAAAACAGAGAAAAAAGAAAAGAGAGACATAATGAAATGTAACACAAAATACAAAAAAAAACCTAGCTGCAAATTAACTAAAACAAAAAGGATAGATTAGAGTGCATTGTTAGCATTTATATTAAACAGAGTTGGGCCTAGATGTTATTGATCCAACTCTCCAGGGCTACAATGAAAGAAAGGCTAAGAAAGCTAGACCATGTTAATGGATGAAGGATTATAGATTGCTAAAGAATGTACTTGTTGGACATCTTTCTGGGGCCAAACAAAAAAAACATGGTTATTTTAAATAGAGTAAAGATTGTAAGGGTGAACTTCTAGATTAGTAACGTTTGTCTATCTTGGAAGGTAGTTGAGTTAGGTGAATGAAACTCTCTGGAATAGATTCAGGACCTCAATGATCTCCTAGGAAAGTATTTTAGACTATCTACCCTACCCCTTTCTTCTGTGAAGGGCACCAACTTTTGATGACCTATGTGTTGTAAAAGTCAAACCTTGAAAATAGAACTACTGCTCAAGTGAGGAACCAGGAGAGTATTTTCAGCACCATACCTTTGTTCAATCCTGATTTATATCTAGCCTACTGCTCTCCTTTCCTCTGTAAACGGCATTAACTTTTGATGTGTTTCAATCATGATTAATATGTAGCCTACTGCTACCCTTTCCTCTGTAAAGGGCACTAACTTCTGATGACCTTTGTGATATAAAAGTAAACCTTGAAAAATAGATCTACAGCTCAAGTGAGGCACCAGGAAAGTGTTTTGAGCATCAAAGCTTTGCTCAATCCTGATTAATATCTAGCCTACTGCTACTTCTTTCTTCTGTAAAGGACACCAACTTTTGATGACCTTTGTGTTATAAATATTAAACCTTGAAAAATATATCTATTGCTCAAATGAGGCACCAGGAAAGTGTTTTGAGCATTATACCTTTGCTCATCCTGATTAATATATAGCCAACTGCTCTCCTTTCCTGAGTAAAGGGCACTAATTTTTTATGACTTTTGTGTAATAAAAGTTAAACCTTGAAAAATAGATCTACTTCTCAAGTGAAGCACAAGGAAAGTGTTTTGAGCATCACACCTTTTCTCAATCCTGATCAGCCTAATCCTATATCTAGCCTACTGCTACCCCTTTCCTCTGTAAAGGGCACCAACTTTTGATGACCTTTGTGTTATAAAACTTAAACCTTAAAAAAAAAATCTACTGCTCAAGCAAGGCACCAGGAAAGTGTTTTGAGCATTATACCTTTGCTCAATCCTGATTTGCATCTAGCTTACTACTTAACTGAGACACTAGATAAGTATATTGAGCAAAATACCTTCCCTTAACCTTGATTTATATGACTTGAAGTCCTTTTGAAACAATAAAAATTGCAATTCAAAAACTAAAGCCAATGAAAAATAAACTGAAAACCCAATATTAAGGTAAAATGTTATGTATCCAAATTTAGAAGAGTGAAAAACTGTCACCAAAGCAATGTTCTATGCCCTAAAGACAAGAAAAGGGTTGAGATAGTAGCTTCAAAACACCTTCCTGGCTATATTTTAGGCTCTGGAATTATTCCTGAGTTTTATTCATCTAACCCAAGTACTATCCAAGACAGCAAGAAGCCTTTTAACTAGAAATTTCCTAGTTTTAAGAAAGACTTTTCTTAGAGTCTGCGACGAATTTTCAAAAAAGCAACCATGATATTTTGGAAGAGCATTAAAAAAGGAATATAGTTGTAATCCTATGCTATTTTTATTCCATTAGCACAGTTCCTTCAGATGTAGTTAACCACAACAAATTTACTAGCCATCAAATCCTGTATTACCATTTTGTTACTATAGTCTGTCCTTCAAAAGAAGAAGGAAACTCGATGAATTGGCATGATTACCCTGCAAGCTGTTGCATCAATGCATCAGGATAATAAAATTTGTTTGTTTTCACAAGGTAAATTTGCAGTTTACAACATAATTTAACTAGGATGAAAGTGAATGCATACTTGATGCCCTTTCTTATGCTTTTTCATAGTTCAGTTTTTGTTTCTAGGGGAAATTCCATTTTGAGCCCTTAATTCCCAAAAGGTAGAACAGTCCATAGTTGTCAAAACTTTGAAAACATGCATTAAAAAAACTACTTAGTGAGAAAAAATGCCACTTGCAGCTGATTCAGGAATTTTAATTATCATTTTCCTTAGTCTTAATAGTAAAATATTACTTTGAAAACACATTTACAGGAGTTTTTAAAAAGGGCCTGAAACCAGTCAAAAATTACATCACTGCAAAACTGATGTGCTTTTTGAAGGATCTCTGACTCTTTAAAATTTCTGAAAACTTGTTTTCAAATACCATTTCAGTATAAAAACTAAAGAAAATAATCATTAACATTTCTGAAAAGGGGTGTAGCTTCAGCGTTTTTATTGGGGAGGAGGACCAGAGGGGGTCCATCTCCAGATAGTCAATGAGCATGGGATATCCTTCAGGGGAAAGCAGTGGTGGTTGTGGCCTCTTCAATTTGCTTATACTTATGGTAAGTATCAAGTATTATTATATAAGTATTACAGTAAGTAACTAACTTACTGCCAACTAAAATCTCTACTTTATTTTAATAAAGATAAAACTCAAAAACTACAAAATGATTATACATGCTACATTATTTCTTTCAAATTTGTGCCCCTAAATTTTCTGCACCTGGGGCAAGTCCCCCCTCAACCCCTTTCCTCTAAAACCACCTGTGGGGAAAGGGGTGTTAGAAAACTTGTGAAAACGCAAGCCTAAATGTTTTTTAAAGATGTCTGAAAATTCTGATGATTCTGTTTCAAATTTTCTCCTGTTAGTCTAAGGAAAAATTAAGTCTCTTTGTTGAAAGGGGCCATCACAAATATGAGCTAAAGCTGAGGCTGGACCATTAATTTGATCATGGTTCTTAATTAATTGGGTCAAAGTTGAGACTCTTTCACTATTAAGACTGTCTTCACTTCCTGTTCTTGTGTCATTATAAGAAGACATAGATGGGAAATAAATCCCTTTTCAAAATCTCTTTCTTCTTGCTCTACTTTTCATTGCTTTATAAAGTTAGTTCTGAGCCAAAGAAAGTAAGTAAGGAGCTCTACCCTTTATTGATTTCATTAGCCTGCTAGAACCAATTAAAATTGATACAAATTATACTTTTAATAGCATTATAAAACACATAAAATTTGAGAGCTGGACAAAGCTGTTTTTTTATGTAACTGGTTAAGGAACCAAAAGTTTGGCCATCTTACATCACTGAGCTTAAGGATGCACTTCTGAATTAATAATTTATAGAATACAAAGCAGCCCAGCTGTCCCTATCCTGGGACCATATGAGAACTCTTTCATCTAATGGGAGGGGGTGTACCAAGCAGTTAAAAAGTAAAGACAGTCAGTTCCTTCCCTATGTCTTCAATAGGAAATTTTTCTTCAAGCAATGACAAAGAAAAGTTACTATTTAGCAAAGATAATGCTTGGTTAAATTAAAAAATATTACAAAATACATAAATAAACAATGCACATGCATCAAACAAACATAAATTAAGTAGTGGACTCAGGTTTTACTAAGGCTGTCAGCAATGAGTTGGTGAAGACAACGCAAAGAGTTGGTGAAGACAATGAGTTGGTAAACACATTGGGTGGGGGATAGTGAGTTTAATAAACTTGGGTTCTTTGCCAGCTTTACCATTAATATTAAAGTGCATGTCCCCCTTCCACTTCCTTCAACTCCTGCACCCATCCCAGGAGACAAAATATCACAGTTGAACTACACACAAGTCCAGCAGCCCATGCATTGCATCATTCAGTTGCATGTGATTTGAAAATGATGTCTTAGCAAATCAAAAAGTACATCTTTGGAATTACCATCATTGAAGCCTTATACTGGAAAATTGCACAATACATGATACTCACTGAACAACAAGAAAGCATCACTTTTTCTACATGGACAGCAGTGATATGTCCTATTATTTCTCTTCATTGCTATTGAGGCACTGGAAAACCATACAGAGCTGTTTAAGGACTCATAAAAGATGACTCTTATATCTTATCATTTTTTTTATGCCTATGTGTGATAAGGCCATCATAAAGTGTGACATGGTGCACTAGAAGTGCAACTTGGGTGATATTTTTGGAATGGAAAGGCTGGGAGGGAACTCATAGAGAGCTAATTATGGGCTCATTCATAAAGTAATTTTTATATATAATTGCTCTTTATAAATTTGACTTTATAAAGCAATCATAGGGTGACAAATGGCACCCAAAGGGTTTGTTTTGGGTTGTTTTTTCTTTCTTTTTTAAAAGAAAAAAAGAATAAAAAAAGAGAGATTGTCCAATGAAAAAACTTGGCAGATAAATTTCCCTCCCCTGTGGATATTCTCCTCTATGGAGAATCCTCTTGGAAATTTTCCTAACATTTGAAACAGGGACAGTATTTTTAATTAAAATATTTGAAAAAAGGGAATTATTAACTTATTTATTGAGCATGGTTTAATTAAGAATATCCAGAAAATCTTGAACAATTCTTGGCAGCATTGTGGTAAGAACCTTACATTAACTAAACCTTACCAGGGATGCCAATCAGATGGAAAAAATTTATGCCTAGAGTATGAAAATCATCTTCCCTTGTATTTTTGTAAAAAAAAAAAAAAAAAAAAAAAAAATCTAGAAAAATTACACAATTTTTTTTGTATAAATCAGGGTATGGGAGGTATACATTTCTGGAAAGGGGGGAGGGGCTGACTATTTTTTTCTAAAATTTCCTTCACCAAGCAAAGCTTGGTCTCCTAGTGTTTGAAAATCACCTCCCCCTTGTATTTTGTAAAAAAAAAAAAAAACGTAATCTAGAGAAATTACACAATTTTTTGTGTAAATCAGGGTATGGGAGATATACATTTCTGGAAGGGGGGTGGGAATTTTTTTTTTCTAAAATTTCCTTCACCTAGGAAAGCTTGGTCTCTTAGTGCTGCATATTACAACTGATAACAATGGATAAAAAAAGTATGGGCTGATACTGCTTCTTTGTGAGCATAAAATTTCTTGAAAATTTATTTTTTCAAGATTTGAGAAAATACATATATTTTTCAAATTCACTTTATCCTACTTGAAGAAGACATTTCATATGACATGCTGATGCAGAGATAAATTTCACACAAGTAGCACTGGTGTTATGTGAAATATAACTAATAACAGTAATAATCCTCTGTACATTTATGTCAATTCTTTTTTTGAGCTAGTTAAAAAGAAATATTTAGACAAACAAAAATATCAAGAAGTCACCATGATATTGTACATAGAGGCAGTTCTACATTTATGGGTTAGTATGTGAATCCAAAACACAAGGTATAGAACATTATTTGTGCTCACTAGTTGTTTCAGTTACAATTAAGAGAATTTGGAGCTATATTGGAGTTTTGATTCAAATATTGGAACTAAAAAATCAAAACAATTAAATGATTCCTGAAGCTGATCCCTCCCCCCTAATAACTTTTATGACTAAACTACAACCAATATGACCTATCTAGCTACAGTACAAATATTGTTATAAAAAGTACAGAGTCTTATTTTCTTTTTTGATGATTTCTTTTTGTGTTTTTCAATGAAAACATTTCTTGTTTTCAATGAATTTTTGTTTTTTAGTGATTTCATTTCTGTCCTCTAAGCCCTTCTGTAGCCCTCTAAAGATTCAAAATGTAACTTCCCCTATATGTAATTATTAAATTATTAAAGAGCATAAAAAGTGAAAAATTTTCAGATTAACTCAATAATAAAGTAACTAAAAAATAGACATATATTTAAAATTAAAAATTCATTCTGAATCTAAATATAACATTTGTTTGCATTGGAAATAAACTTTAGCCCCTCACCCTTAATGTGGGAATATATACCTTGAATAGAATACAGACTATGCAAGGAATTTTCCCTTATTTTGGCAAACTCTTTAATCAATTTGAAAAAAAAAGAATAACCTACAGAAATTTCAATGCATATATGCAACTTAGGGTATATATTTGCACATTAGGTGGAAGGTACTCACTTCTGATGCAAATGAATGTTATATTTTGATAAACTGTTCAATCAATTTGAAGTAGAGAAAAATAAAGAAAATTCAGTGCATATATGCAATTTATTGAATTGAATTTATTTACAACCTGTTGTAATGCACTTGACAAACAGAGTAAAGAACTAGCAAAAAGAAAATGAATGACAAATATTCATAAAATACATAAAAACTGAGAAACTTGTTATGTGACAAGATGAAACATACACAAAATATCAACTGCTATCCTACATAATGTTTTCACAGACCAATCTACTGTTTTAGGATGAGACTCTGGGGGTTGGTCAACTCTTCTGTTATAAGCTTCAATACAATTGTTTATCAAGGCAGTTGAGTCTATAATCCTGTACCTTTGCATAATCCATGACTAGCTTGCCCAGGTGGGCAAGGCAAGCAGATACTTTACATAACAAAAATAAATGCTCCATAACTGCTCTAGCTATGAATGCTCATCAGAACAGTGCAAGATACAGGAAATTTGGGAGCATGCATGTGTTGTAAAGTTTGCTTAGCAGTCAACAGTTAAGTTGCAATTTACTGGCTACCAAGCTACTGTAAGCACTGGCTGTTTGATGATTAAAATGGCAGATTAATAGACTTCTTGTTGTTTTTAGACAACTCATTTTGGACTTGGAAGTGACCAGCACACCATCAAGATTAACTGTAAATCCTTCCAGTACTTTACCCCAGTTAAACAGTACTACTTCAAATTTTTCAGAGTTATATTTCAGATTGATCTATGCTTATTCTCAACTAAGAGTGACAAAATTTCTTTCAAACAAGAGTACTGTTCAACTGGGGTTAAAAATGTCATCTGCATAAGCTATAAGCAATATATTGATTCCTTCTAAAATGCAAAACAGGGTGGCATGGGCTTTGGCATCAAGAATACAGTTATTGAAGGCAACTGGAGACATAAGGGCTCCCTGCCTTACCCCTTTTTAGACTGGTATCACTATGTGCATAAAAGTCCCATCAGGTAATTTGACTAAAATAACCAAATAGGTATACATATCATACATGGTATGGATCAAACAACCCAATCAGAATATGGGCATGAATCAGCAAGTCAAATGCACAGCTTTCATCATGACTCCCTAGAACTAGTGATTCACCATAATTATTGGCACCAATCAAGATTGATGAGAGCGCAGTCAGAGCATGGACATGCCCTAAACCTTGCTGGAGTCCAAACTGGAATAGAGGCATAGAACATTTGTGTAAAAGCTCAGACATAACTAGTGTTTCAAACACCTTGCAGAATGTAGTAGAAACCTTTATAGGCCAATAAGATGAGCACTTATTCAGTAGTTTATTCTTTTTGGGAACAGGAGTAAGGCAGCTAGACAAGAATGAAGTTGGAACTATGCCTGTTACAAATACCATTTGAAAAAGGAGCAACAAAAGTGACAGAGTAGCAACCAAAAGATGTTTGGCACAAACATCATCTTTTCCTCAAGAAAGAGGCTTTTTAATTTTGCACACAGCATTCACACCATTTGCACACAGCATCTGACACAGAAATGATAAACATGGTTGGAACATCTTTTGAAAGTGTTTCATCAAGATTAACAACAAAGGCATGCTCAAGTTGGGAGGGAAGTGCAGAGAACTCTTTCAAGAAATGTTGCTGCCATGCCTCTTGCAAGATACTCTTTCAAGACAGTAGCCTATACATTTGTACACCAGGGGGAAGGGCTAAAACTCATTCCCAATGCAAATGTATATTATATTTTTATCCAGGGTGAGATTCTGATTCTAAAAGTATGTCTCTTTCTTGGCTATCTCAGTAGTGAGTTAATCTGAAAATTTACCAAAAAGGCATCAGGTGAAATATTCACTTCTACCCTAGCAAAATTATTTTGTAAACTGCAAATTTACCTTTCACATTTTGTTCAAAGTTAAATTTTCCAAGATTTCAAATCAATGATGAAAACAAAGAATTTCTGACTATTTAAATTTGGATTCAGGATGCAATTCTAACACTAAAGGTAAGTTTGAACTTTATCCCCACCCCTCTCTAATGTGCAAATATAGGCTATGCCCTGAATTGGTATATATAGGGGTAGGGGTAAAGTTCATTTCTAATACAAATGCATGTTAAATTTAGATTCAGGATACAATTCTGGGAATAAATTTAGAATTGTGGCTTCTGATGAGGAGACATGTTAAGAAAACAATTCTTACTTTAAAATATGTATAATGATCCTAGTTAATATATTATCTAAGGGGAAAGAGAACCTTTATCATCAAGTCTTTCCTCTTTTTTCCTTCTTTTTCCAACTTAAAAGAAAAAAATTACAATTATTCTAGGCTCTCAAAGCAATGCATAAATCTTTTGAAATTGCTGCTATAAATTGTTCTAATAGATAGCATTCATCCCAGCTGTTGGTTGAGGCCTTGACTGAGTCTGTTGATTTTGAATTGAAGTTAAGTTAGATTGTATTAATATTTTGTCATTTTCACCACTGCTTTATCTATCAACAAAAAAAAACAGAAATAACAATGACCAGGATGAATGCTATCTATAAGAACAATTTAAATCAGCAATTTCAAAAGATTTATGAATTGCATTGAGGGCTTGGCTAAAATTGTAGTTTTTTTCTTTTAAGTTGAAAAAAGAGTAAAGACTTGATGATAAAGGTTCTCCTCTTGGATAATATGTTAACTAGGATCATTATACATAGCCTATTTTAAAGTAAGAATTGTTTTCTTAACATGTCTCCTTATCAGAAGCCACAATTCTAATTTTATACCCAATTCTGACAACAGAGATAAGTTTATTTCTTAGCTACCTGAATAGTCTATTAACATAAACCTTACCTTAAACTAAAGCTAAACTAGGCCTAACCAAATTTGACCACAATACAATTCAGAAAGACATTTTTAATAGCCTACAGTTCAGTAAATACTTACTATTTTAATTTAACAAGTAGTAAATACAGGTTATTCAATGTAAGCCTAGATAAGTCAGTAATTTTTTTGCAGTTCATATTACTGACTTACAAATAAAGTAAACATAGGCTACTACTCAATGCCTTTTTTTATGCTCTTTCCAAAAATAATAATGATTTTTGTTGGAAACGAATTTTACCCCCACCCTATATATACCAGTTTAGGGAATATAGGCTATTTGCAAATTAGGAGGGGGATATGGTAAAGTTTAAACTTACCTCTTATTTGCACAAGAAACAAAAATTAACTCCCCCCCCCCTAATTTGCAAATATATACCCTGGATTGGTATACATAGGGCTGGGGGTAAAATTAATTTCTGACAAAAATTATTATTATATTTGGAATTGGAAAGAGCATAAAAAAAGGCATCAAGTGGTATGTTTACTTTATTTGTAAGTCAACAATATGAACTGTGAAAGATATACCAATAAGTATCTCCACCTAAGGATCAAAAACATACAAAAAATGGTAGAAAAGTGTAAAACACTGAAAGAAGTGAAGACGTAGGTTCTTCCCATGCAAAATTTGTTAGGCCTAACTATGATTATAGGCTAATGCATATTATGAAGTAAGAATTGTTGTCTTAACATGTTTCCTTATGTGAAGGACCTTATCTAGGCTTGTTCCATCCCGATGCAACAGGGTTTACTCACACAAACAATAAGAATGTTCAAAATACTCAATCATTTCGTCGTTTTGAACTACCATTTGTTTACTAGCGATCCTTTTTTCTTCTGTACTAGCAGTATTGCCATACTGGGGAGTTGAGTATGATTTTTTTTTGGTCTCTTTTCATAGGTCATTACAGCTCTGGGTTTTTTTCGCAGAACGACTAGTGGATGACAAAAGCACCATAAAAAAAAGGCAAAACTGGCCACATTAAATCGGTCCTACATATTCATTAGAACGTAGAAAACAAAATACGGCCGAGAAAAACCATCTAGAAACACAGCTTTTAGTACCTTGCTTTTACAACCAAATTGAGTTTACAGCACAGACAAAATGTATCTAATACAGACGAAATAATTCTATGGTACCAATCAATTTGGGGTTTGTGCTCGTGTATACCCACTTTATCAGGGCTCTAGCATGTATTAGTTTCATCATAAATAGCCCAAAGGCACCAGGGTACTCCACCGTTTTTTAACATTGTAAGATAGGTCACATAGACATGTGTATCCAGTGTTTCCATTCTAAAGATTTTTTCCCCTAGAATAAGGATTGTTGAGGTCTGTTAGGAGCAAACTTTTTATTTAAGAATTCAGAGATTTTTAGGGAATTTTAAAAATCTCCTGGATTTTATAAGGAACTTCTAGATTTTTTCTATATCTAGTAATTTTTTACGGTATAGCGCATACATTTATTATTCAATCGAATAAATCATACAGGAAGCTAACTAATAAAAAAAGAAATGGAAAATAGTGGTCCATTACACCTCCCAATATGAGCCAAATTAGTATTTATGCAAATATACCGCCTTAGAAACTTCCGATTTCGCACTAGATCAGATATAGACCTTAGAGTGTTGCCATTAAGATCTTAGGCAAACCTAATTAATAGCAAAATTGCAAATATGTTCTATACTTCCTATTTCACAACATTTGCTCATGTCAATTTTTTTCTTCATATTTGAGGTTTTTTACTTTCAATAATATATCAGTTCTAAATTAAAACTTTTTTTCTCTTAAAACCTTTGAAAGTGGATTGGATACTACATCTGCAAATAACCAGAAATAGAGTTATTGAAAAAAAGAAGGTAGGTATACATTAAATATGATTTTTTGAATGAAAAAAAGAAATTATTAAAAAAGAAAATAGGACTTGGTGCGATTCAAAATAAGATTTGTAATGTAACTAGATAGATTAAATGGATTATAGTTTGATGACTGAAGTCGATAGGGAGTAAAGGGAATGGGATATCTCCTCTGAGAATTATTTAATGGTTTCAGTTTTTACTTCTAATATCTAATCGATACTCCAATAATTCTCCAAATTCTCTTGTTCGTAATTGAAATGCCTAATAAGCACGTTTAACTTCTTATTCGGTAGAGGCTTCAAGCTCTTGTCTGCAAAAAAAAGTTTATTTTGTATTTATTGCCAGAAGAAAAATCACAGATGTTTTTTTCTCCAGGGATGATCATTTCGAACCAATAGTCCTAGAACATCGGGAGAGGATTCATTTGAACGGAAATTAAAATGTCTAGTGTTCTTTTTTTTTGTGAACAAAATAATTGGAGGGCAACCGTCCCACTCACACCTTCCTTTTTCTCAAAAATCGTTCGATACAATTTTTTAATAGCCATTTGTTCAGCATAGTTGAAAGGTTCCAAAACTATACGTACATATAAGTGATATTAACCTATACTCTTTTTCTATGGTTATCAGTTTTAATAAGCAGAACTAGAAGACCAAAAATCACTTTGTGAGAGAGATTTCAGATCCAAAAATGACATTCACTGTACCCCACCCCCTACAAAATGTATGCCCCAAACACCCTGATTCACAGCAGAAAAACTTTTTTCCATCTCCTTCTTCTTCTTCTATTTCACAGCAGGCAGGCTTTTCAGTTGATACTATTTAGCCCCTTTCCTTTTGCTTCACTCTGTGGGCTACAGAGCTACTGGCTTGGTTGTCTCTTATTTATTAGATATTCTCGGATATCTTTCAGTAGATCTTTCGACTCAAGGAGTTCAAATATAAGATAATAAATATTGATTTCTGTGCTCTGTGTGCAGGTATAGTTGGTTAGGCTCTTGGCTGATAGTGAGATTGTGTGGTGTTTGAAGCACTTTAACAATTTACAATTAAAGTATTAAAGTATGCTGTGGAGACGTCAGCATATTACATTCAAATAGGCAGTGGTCAATTGTTTCATTATTCATAATACAATACCTGCAAAGAGGGGACAGAGGAACTAAACCACTTGAATTAGGAAACTGATACGAGAATGCAAGAAAGTTTAGTCCATTTGTTCCAGAACGAATTCTATGATAAATTTTAGAAAAATACTTATTGGGAAAGGGGGAAAGAGTAGGATTTTTCTTATTAAACATAATATCTGATAGTCTCCATCTGTAAATATCTCAAATGGGGATTGGTCTCCCACTCGGCTGGTCAATATTTATAGCATTTTTTGCTATGTCATCAACCTCATGATTACCACTTATACCAGAGTGGCTAGGAATATACTGAAGATAAGTTCTTATGCCACTTGAAGCAAGATTATCTATAATACTAAGACAATGATAAGTGTCAATATCCAGCTTATACTGAGGAGCTGAAGACAGCAACTCAAGACTTGATAAAGAGTCAGAATAAACTATAATATTATTTGAATTAGCAATCAAGGGTTTATTTTCCATAAGGTGTTCTAATGCCATGAATATGGCATTTAACTCTGCAGACATTATAGATACATTATTATACAATCTCTCACCCATTGCAATTTTCAGGTGAGGAAGGAAGGCACCACTTGCTACCTTCTCATTCATTTTGGACCCATCAACAAAGATTTGGAAATGGTTTTTATAAGTAATTGTATTAAGTTCACCAAATTTTTTCTGGACAAAAGCGATGGGGGTTAAATCTTTAGTCCACTTTGAGAAATCAGTATTTATTATGGGGATTGACCAATTCCATGGAGGGGATTGGGGGAAAGTAGGTGCAATAGACTTTGCGGGCACAGGAAACTTCTTCTGAATATTGGCATACTCATCTGCAAGGCCTCTATACATGGCTGGATTTCTTAACCAATTATGTAGGGTGTGTGAACTATTTGATTCAATTTTTGTAAGATGTTTTATCAAGAGAAGCTACGTCTCTCCCTGATTGTTGTTAATCCACTCTCCATAAGCAGAAACTTGGTGTTTGTGGGTTTCCTAAGACCAAATATGAGACGTATTATATCGTTGTGTATTGTTTCAATTTTTTGCATCTGGGTCTTTACCAAAATTTTGATATAACCATTTTGTTCAACGTAGTTGAAATTTCTGGAAATTAGGTCTTTGAGGATGACGACCCCCCCCCCCACATTCCTCAGGGCAAGGGTTGTAAGTTATGCACTGGGGGCATATAAGGTTTTTATTGAAAGCTTTGTCGTGGAAAATTGAAAAAGGGTGCATTCGATTGGAAATTCAAAGGGCTAGTGCCCTTTTTAATAGTCGAAAGTGATTGGAGGACAACTAATCCAGTCAAACAAATCCAATCAAAATTTTTAGATAGCCATTTTGTTCAACGCAGTTGAAAGTTTTGGAAATTAGGTCTTTAAGGATGACACCCCCCCCCATAGTTTTGATGGCTTCATTTATGTAGAACATCAAACATCTCGCAGAATTTCTATCCATACAAACAATAATGCTCCTTTTCATCCAACTGAAATTCCTTTTTCGTAATATTAACAAGGACTTTTTACCAAAATTACTATTCATCGCCATTTTTTTGAGTATATTCAAATTTTATCAAAAATTGAAATTGAAAATTTAAGCGTAGGGCTGTACTAATACATGCACAAATATTGATTTACACTTTCTAAAAAAAATTAAACAGGGATTTAAGGGACAGGTACCTCAAATTATATCTTGGTTAGACATGGGTATGATTTGGAAAACGATCAGAAATTAAATAAAAAAAGAGCTCTTAAACTGAAAGCAAGAAACAGAATAGAAACCTATTTCAACAGATGATTCTTTATATGAAAGGGATAGTCTCATCTTTAGCTCCTTACTCTTTACTGTGAAGTTTGGCTTTTTCCCAACTTTTTAAAGAAAATTTGCAATTGGAAAGATAAGATTTTTCAAAGCACTAAAAATACTTTTGTTTAATGAGCAAGTTGTTGAAAAGGTGTTATATTTGTTTTAAGTTTTAAACTTGTTCCTTAGATGAAAACCCTTTTCAATTTGTTTAATTACATTTCATGAAACTGTAAAGTTATATGAAAACAGTACTTTTGGTAACGCAGAAAAAAAGATCAGAATTTCAATGTTCTCTGTTTGGAATTTGATGGGTAATTAAAAAGCTTTCGGGAAAGCCATTTAGCCAAATAAAAGTAAAACTAAAATGCAAATTTTGTTTTAATTATTCATGAACGGTGAACCAAAATCAAAACCTGCATTAATTCAAAAACTTTCAAAAATTAAATAGAAAAAAGATTTTTCTAATTGAAAGTAAGGAGCGACACTAAAACATATAACGAGCAGAAATTTTTCCGTATATGAAAGGGGCTATCCCCTCCTCAACGTCTCGCTCTTTACGCTAAAGTTTTTTTATTGTTTAAAAAAATAGAGTTGTGAGAAAGTCAAACTTTAGCGTAAAGAGCGAGGGGACAGCCCCTTTCATATATCGACAAAAAGGGCACAAGAACTTTTTATTTCCATTAGAACGAGCCCTATCCTTACGTTCTAGGCCTACACGATTGATACGATCACCCCTAGGGAAAAAACAACAACAAAAAGCCAAATAAACACGCATCCGTGATTTTTCTTCTGGTAAAAATTGCAAAATTCTACATTTTTGCAGATATGAGTTTGAAACATCTACAGTAGGGTTCTTTGATACGCTGAATCTGACGGTGTGGTTTTCATTAAAATTATATGACTTCAAGAAGGTCTCTCCCACTTTTTCCGAAAATCAGACAAATTTTCTCTGACCCGTAGCTTTTGATGTGTAAGACTAAATTTAATGAAATTAATATATTTGGAATCAGCATATTACGTCAATTCTTTCGATATATCTATTGGTATCAAAATTCCGTTTCTTAGAGTTTTGGTTACTATTGAGCCAGGTCGCTGTAAGTAAGTTACAGTTCATTACCACGAACTGTTCGATTACCCATCAAAATCCAAACAGTATTACCAAAAGTATTGTATTCGTAAAACTTTACAGTTTCATGAAATGTAAGTAAACAAATAGAAATGGTTTTTAACTAAAGTAAGGAGCAAGTTTCCAAACTGTTCCTTGCTTTCAGTTGAAAAGCTCTTTTTTTTATTTAATTTCTGATTGTTTTCAAAATCATACCCAGGCCTAACCAAGATATAATTTAAGGTACGGGCCTGTCAATAGTATCGTTCTACGTTTAAATTTGCAATTTCAATTATGGATAACATTGTAGTGCCCCCCACACTCCCTAGGGTTGTAATGTAGTTTGCCTTTTTTACATGCAGGATTTATCATTAGGAAAAGGAGGCAATGGCTCTTCAACGTCCGATTTCCAATCCAATGAGCCCTCTGAAGTTTATACTACCACCGTTTCCATAAAAACCTTAAACGCCCTCGGGGCATACCTTACAACCCTTGCCCTGAGGACTGTGAAGGGGTTCTCATCCTCAAAGACATAATTTCTGGACTTTTAAACTATGTCAAACAAAATAACTATCTTGAAATTGTGACTGGAAGTATTTGGGGAAATGATGAGCGTGGGAGGGGGGATGGTTGCCCTCCAATCACTAATTAACAATCGACTGAGCCTTTCCGAAGTTTCTAAAAGAACAAATGGCTATCTTAAAATTTCTATTAGATGCATTTTACGAAAATGCAACGTGTGCGCGTGTGTGTTTGTGTGGAGGGGGGGGGGGTATTTGACTTCTGATCACTGTCACTTCTTAAAAAAGCACTAACTAACGCTTCAATAAGATCTCTTGCTTTTGGGGGGGGAGGTTGGGGGTCATCTTTCAAAAATTTGGCAAATTTTAGGCAAATTAAATAAAAAAAAGAGCTCTTAAACTGAAAGCAAGAAACATATTTGAAACCTATTTCAACAGATGATTCTTTATATGAAAGGGACTGTCTCATCTTAAGCTCCTTACTCTTTACTGTGAAGTTTGGCTTTTTCCCAAATTTTTAAAGAAAATTTGCAATTGGAATGATAAGATTTTTCAAAGCACTAAAAATACTTTTGTTTAATGAGCAAGGTGTTGAAAAGGTGTTATATTTGTTTTAAGTTTTAAACTTGCTCCTTACTCTAGATGAAAACCCTTTTCTATTTGTTTAATTACATTTCATGAAACTGTAAAGTTATATGAAAACAGTACTTTTGGTAACGCAGAAAAAAAGATCAGTATTTCAATGTTCTCTGTTTGGAATTTGATGGGTAATTAAACAGCTTTCGAGAAAGCCATTTAGCCAAATAAAAGTGTTTGAGGCTGATAACCCCCTCAGAGCCCTCAGGGCAAGAGTTATAACTTATGCCCTGTGGCATATAAGGTTTTTATTGAAAGCTTTGTCGTTGAAACTTGAATAAGGGCTCATTCGATTGGAAATACAAAGGGCTAGTGCCTTCTCTAAAAGTCGAAAGTGATTGGAGGGCGACTATCCCCCTCTCAAGCCCACCTTTTCCCCAAACACATCCAATCAAAATTTTTAGATAGCCTTTTTGTTCAACGTAGTTGAATGTTTGGGAAATTGGGTCTTTAAGGATGACAACCCCTAACAGCCCTCAGGGCAAGAGTTGTAAGTTATGGCCTGGGGGCATATAAGGTTTTTACAGAAAGCTTGTAGAAACTTCAAAAATGGCTCATTCGATTGGAAATTGAAATGACTAGCGCTCTTTTTAATAGTTGAAAGTAATTGGAGGGCCACTAACCCCCCTCTCACGCCTGGCATTTTCCCAAATACATACAATCAAAATTTTGAAATTTTTGCCAATTTTTTCAACGTAGTTGAAAATTTTGGAAATTAAGTCTTTGAGGATGACAACCCTTCCCCCATAGCCCTCAGAACAAGGGTCGTAATTCATGTCCTGGGGGTATATAAGGTTTGTATGGAAAGTTTTGTCGTAGCTGCTTCAAAAAGGCTCATTCGATTGGAAATTGAGAGACTAGTGCCTTTTTCGAACGGGATCAGAGGGCAAATTTTGATATAGCCATTTTGTTCAGCCCATCAGAAAGGTCTTGAAATTATGGGTGAGGATAAAAAATTCCCCCAGACCTAAGGACAATGGTTGTAAGTTACGCTATGGGGACATATAGGGTTCTTATAGAAAGTTTGGCCATATAAACTTCGGAGGGGGTTCATTGGGTTGGCAGTTAGACACTCTAGTGCTCAAAGTGATCAGAGGGTAAGGATCAGAGATCAGAGGGATCTAATAAGAGTCAAAGATATCAGAGGGCAGGTACCCCCTCCACCCTACACACACGTCGTATTGTCCTAAAGTGCGTCTACTAGAAATTTTGAGATACCCCTTCTATTCAAAATAGTCTAAATATCACATAACAAGGCTTTTGGGGTTGAAACAAACCCCAGAGATTAGGGGCAAGGGTAGTAGGTTATGCCCAGGGGTATTTAAGGTTCTTATGGAAGGGATGGTTGTTTAACTTCAGAAGAGGCTCAATCTTTCTCCCTGAAAAAAACTATGTCAATATAAAACGAAAAGAAATTAATCACAAAAACGTTTTGCACAAAATAAGTTTTTCCAAAAAAAAAGTAAAGAACTCCATTAAACCAAAAATGAAAAAAGAATGGAATAAAATAATTTACCAAGCATACAACTACCATATATCAGTATCAATAAATAAATGAAACCCAAAAAAAACAAAATTAAAATAAGTCAAACTCATAATGAGCAGAAATTAACCTAAGTAGGGTTATTAACTCTATGCTTTCTAAAAGCTAGAATATAATTTGTACTTTACTGAAATTTTTTTTAATGTTTTCACTTTTATAATTTTAAGAAATAAAAAATAATTAAGATTTTAAGGAATAAGTATCAGCATATGTATATTAAACTAACAATGAACATTTTTTTAGTAAATTCATTTGAATTTTTTTCAGCAAAGTTCCAAGCCGTTGAAAGAGAAGCAGTTTCGGTCCCTTTTTTAGGGGGATTTGACATCCAACTGCTCTCTAGTAATGGTTTACTTATTTAAGTTTGGATCCCCTTTCAAAGACTCGTGGATATAGTTTTTAAGACAATGAAATACGTGTCTTTTTAGTTTCACTCGTAATTTCTATTCGGATGATGGGTCAAAACAAGAAGAAAAGAGGCTCTCGTGGCACAGCCATCGACATATACAAAGAAAAAAATGAAATTCGCAAGCTTGAAAGAAGAAATAAGAGGTACTTGAGAGAATATAAGCTCAAAATGGTAAGTACAATATGCAAATCCACAGATGAATATGAACAACAGGGAGTTAAAATCAACAAGGATGGTTACCAAACACACTTTAAAGCAAAGGTGTCAGAAAAGATTGATACCGAAGGGAACTTCGAAAATGATAAGCTGGACATGGAAATCAAGGACTGCATGGAAATTAAAGAGTGCATGGACATTAAAGAGTGCATGGACACTAAAGAGTGCAAGGACATGGAAAAGGTTGACTACCAAGAGAATATGGTGGAATATCTTCGACTGGAAGTAGAAAATGAGTTCCAGATTAATGACGCCTATGATGAAAACAATAAAAGAGACCCAGAACAAAAAAGTAACGTTAACAAAACGGTATACACAGCCAATGAATTATGTGAAGACTAATACCAGGGCTCTTACGAAACACAGATTTATAGTAAACAGCCTGAGAAAAATAAATCGGCTTTTAATGAGCCTTCTCTGAATGTTTGTTTTTTGTCCAAAAAAGTACAAGATTTTCAAAATGATCGACCAAGTGTAATTCAAACAATAAATGGCGCCTCACTTCTTAATCCAGTGGACCCACATATTTACGAAACCAAGAAATCGGCACTTAGATCTACTGAGGCTGCCATAATCTTAAGGACCGCTCACGAAACTGGTATATCAAAGTTTAGACTCTGCAAGAACAAAGTTCCAGCCTATCCTACTGCAGATAGTATTTTTTTAGTATATTCAGATAGTTTTGAATACTTACAAGACTACAAGGCCGATGGTTACCGTTATAGCAGAAGTAGTGGGGGACACTCAGTATCTGTACCCTCTGTTCATCCAAAATTCAGAAAGAGAGTTAATCAACGGATGATTGAAGGCAAGAGGGTTGATTTGAAGAGATATATCTTTCGATATGAGCAATAGGCATTCAACTGTCTCCTTGAGCACTGCCTATATACGGTGATTCATTATGTTGGTACTTGTGACAGAAAATCCAATTGTGACCCCCATGGAAACCATAAAAAGAAAGAAGGAATAAAAGCTATCCCTTTTGTTCCTTCTGAGAAATCTGTATTAATAAGAGCCAAAAATGTAGCAAAAACCACAACAATGACGCCCCGAGAACATTTCCATAACGAGTTTAGCAAGACAGTGAATGAGCTGCAGACAAATGTTCCAAGAAGTCAGTGGCAGGTAAAGGATGCCTTTTCTTTGGCCAGAAAAAGCATGATATCCAAAGACACATGTAACATGATTCGATATCTTATGACAGAAACTGATTTTGTTGTGACAGAAAAATTTTTTGGGCAAGGAGAAGCAGCCATCACCTGTATATCAGAATTTGCCATCTTAGAAGTTGATTACTTTGTAAAACACGGTATCCCGATAGTGTTCTATTATGATACCAAATATAACATTGGAAATTACTGGGTTTCAGCTCTGACATTCCGACATCCTGACTTCGACCATAAGGGGACAACACCTCTGATTCCAATTGCATTTTTACTTCACACAAATAGATCAGCTGATTCGCACAAAGAGCTGTTTATAGTTCTAATGAAGAAAGCACCAAGCATCAATTCACCGCAAAATTCTTTTGTGAGTGATAGAGAAAAGGGTATAGAGGTTGCAAGGAAAAAAAACATTTCCTCTTATTCAGGCTGCTCATTGCTGGCTAGACTATCGGATCAATGCAAAACATGCACTTCAGAAAATGGGGGCACCTAAAGAAGACATCAAGGTAGTTCAAGACGATATTCTTCAGTTGCTAAGATCAAAAAGTGAAGATGAGTACTACCAAATAAGAACTGACAGGCTCGTGAAATGGTCCATCCCTGCATTTACCTACTTTCGAGATAATCTGGAATCTGACATGTTGAAGTATGATTGTGCCTTCATCGTTTCCCAGATTCCTGATTTTAATCCAGTCTCCGGAATAACCAACAATACCGCAGAGTCATTAAATGATGTGATGAAAAGAGCTATACAACAACAGCGAGATATACCAATGGACAGATGTATCTTGGGCCTTCTTTGTTTAGACGATGAATATTATACACACGTGTCTCGTGGATATAAGGGAATAGGAGATTATAGACTCCTTGAGAAGGCACATAAGGAAAACGTAGTTCATATCAAGAAGGAAGAAGATCAACTTGAATTAAGGAATGAAATGTTTCTGCGTATGGTCCAAGAAGAAGATGCATCAGATTCCTTTTGCGAAATAAATACGACAAGAGAAGACCGCCAGCAAAGTGGTTTAGTTGACATAGCAGAAACTCTATGGAGAAAGGGACATGTTACATTTTGCAACGAAAAGCAAGTGTATCTTGTTTCAAATCTGACTAGAAAGAAGGTTAATGTTGTGACACCACGTACAGAAGCAATCACTGTTAGAGGAAATAAAATTGTTACAAAGGGTGCTAAGAAGAATAGCTTGGTTGAAGTTTATGATTGTTCTTGTAATTTTAGAATCTCTTCATATCCTTGCAAACTAGCAGTTTTAAGATCTCGGGGATATGCACTAGTAACAGAAAAATCAGTTATACAGCTGGAAACACTCAAGAACGTGAAGGGGAGATCTAAAAGGTACGTGAGGCCTGGAATAAAAAGCTCATTAACCATTCAGGACTGTTACAATATTAAACCTGCATTAGATTCTCTAGTAGCCAATGAATTGTCGTCTACTGCTGATAGTGATGATCAGAATGAGGGGAGTTTTTCATTGTCAATTAATGAAACTGCAAAAGCTAACTTGAAAAGTAGCAGGGAACAGAATACATTAGAAACGGGTTTCAGAAATGAAAAAAAAGAAATTATTGAAGTAGCTTCACTTAAAAAGACTTCCAAACACCAATTGAGAAGCTCTGACGGGAATCATAATTCAAAAGTTGCAAAGCAAGCCGAAGATGTACAGTTTGTGAAGACTGTTCAAAAAAGGCTGCATAGCCCCACTCAACTGGTGAAACCCCAAAAAAGGGTAAGAAGACTGAATCTTCGTATTGAAGCTAACCAGTCTACAATTCCTAAAGCCGTTTGTCATGGTTACGCGTTTAAAGGTCCCATAAGTGATTTGTCTGACGAAGCAAAGCAAGTGATCCAGCATTTAAAAAGGCTTTTTGGAATAGTGGTCAAATCTACCGATTCTGCTGTCGTAGAAAACACAGAGAAACTAGATTGGTGGAGAGCTACTGGTTCTCCCTTAAGGGACACAGACTTGTTTCCAATTTTCTTTCAAGACCTTGAATCACTGCTGAAGCCTGATACTTGTCTTACAACTGAAATGGTTTCGTACCTCGTGAATCTTGTAACTTCTAGCTGTGCGTCAGCAAGAACTATCGATAGCTACTCTACTTTCAACTTAACAAGTATTGATGCTTTAAATACTTACCCAGATAGGCCTAGAGAGAGATTTAGTGATGTTTTGAATGATTGCAGTGTTCTGTTTGTTCCATTGTGTGTCAATATGTGTGATATAACGAATACGAAGTCCAAGAATCATTTCATTTTGGGAATATGTGATTTCTCCAGGAAAAATATCTATCTTCTTCATAGCCAGAAGCCGTTAAACCATGCTCAAGGGAGGCTAGTTCTTTCCAACCTCAAAAATCTGATGAAGGGAGTGGATAAACGCTACATAGAACTTGAACTTGGCTCGTGCAGAATAGATCCACAAGTAGATTCTTCAAGCTGTGGGCTTTTTGTTGTCAAACATGCCCAAGACTACACAAATGAAATAACCTATTTGGGAAGCGCAATTTCAATTGATCTTCCATCACCTTCTAAGTACAAGAGGTCAAAAGGAAGATCTACACTATCTAAGAAATTCATAGATTTATATAACGATGATACTGAAATGGTAAATAAGAAAACTATTGAACTAATGAATAAATATAGAATCAAATTTGCTGTCCAGGTACTTGAATCGTCTTTAATACAGAACAGAAGAGCCACTTGTTATAACTGTCGAAAACAGATGCCAGAAAACATGCAGCTCATATGTAAGAACTGTTAAGCAGTTGCATGTAGTGAATGCGAAGCAAGATCCTGCAGGTACTTCTGTAAGCTCTGCTGTGTCTAAATAGAAAAACACACAAACACGCAGTCAGACACACCAACACACAGAGAGAGGCAAACACACAGTCAGACACACAAAACAAAAACTTTCAAAATACACTTGGGATCACCAAAAACGCTAAAAAAGACAAGCTAAACCACGAAACAGCAAGACTAAACATCCTAAATCATATGTTATAAACGAAAAACTTCTAAAACACACTTAGAATTAGCAACAAAGCGAACGCAGACAAGCTAAACCGCAAAAAAGCACAACTAGATATCTTAAATCATGTATTCCAACAAAAACTTCCAAAAAACGCTTGGAAAAACCAATAAAGCTAATACAGACATGCTAAACCACGAAATAGAAGAACTAAATAACTTATTCTAAAATACTCTTTGAAACACGAAGAAAGCTAACACTGACAAGCTAAACCATGAGAGAGCACAACTAAACATCCTAAATCTTAAAGTTTCAAACGAAAAACTTCCAAAATACTCATGGAAACACCAGCAGCGCTAAAACAGACCAACTAAACCTCGAAACATTGAAACTAAACATCCTAAATCAAACGTTTCAAACAAAAAACTTAAAACACTTGAAATCACCAACAAAGCTAACACAGACAAGCTAAACCACGAAGCAGCGAAAATAAACATCCTAAATCTTACGTTTCGAACGAAAAACTTCCAAAACACACTTGGAAACACCAACAAAGCTAACACTGACGAGCCAACCCAAGAAACAGAAAATTAAGCAACTTCTTCCAAAATTCTCTTTGAAACACCAACAAAGGTGATACGGGCAAGCTATACCGCGAAAGAGCACAACTAAACATCCTAAATCATACTTTTTAAACGAAAAACTTCCAAAATACACTTGGAAGCATCATTTTTACCAAGAAAATGTCTGAAGATACCTTAGGAATAATAGTTTGCTCCAGAGGGTAACATGTGCCAGCTATTGAGTGCCACGGTGGAGTGAACTGCCTTGGACTATCACGCTCTAGCAATGAAATAGTATATTCCCACTGTTCAAATAAAAATATATATATTGTGATATCCAAACGCCAGAAAACGCTCAAGTGATGATGACGGGTACCAGAGGTTGCCACTAGAAAGATACAATGTGCCTCGCTGGCGTATTTTGTCACAAATCATCAGAAGAAACGCTATTGGGAATTTTTCTTTAAGTTTAAACGATCTAGTGTATAATTCTTTAAGTTTAAGTCTAGTTTATACGGTTCTTTTGGTGGAAAATATCTGAAAATGCCTTAGGAATGATAGTTTGTGCCAGAATGGTGTCGTTTGCCAACCATTGAGTGACACGGCGGCGTGATTTGCCTTGGACTATCACGTTCTAGCAATGAAATGGTGAATTCACACTGTTCAAATAAAAATATAT
>JAQQPU010010550.1:0-20242 GCA_029168905.1 Artemia sp. Kazakhstan ARC1039 | reverse complement strand
TGGACATTTTCTATGAGAAGCATTCACGAGGGGATAGGGTAAAATTAGCATAAAGTTAGAGATTTCATCAGAACTTTGACGTTCTTACATTCTAACTAAGCAAATTTTCAGCTTCAGTAAAATGGTATTTAGCTGTATAAGCAAAAGAGAGCAAGAAAATCATGCAAATTTATTCACTGGCCGTAAAGTAGCCAACTTACAACAGGAAACTATAGCTACACAGCAGAATGTATTTGAAATATGTGATAATCCTGAGCTTACCGTGATAGTCCAGAGCAAGATTAGCAAAGCTAAACCAGAAACACCTTCTGGTAGCCTCATGCAAAAAACCGAACATCCCATTTGATAACTATGTTGATATTTAATAGAGAGTTCTTTATGAACAAAACAAAAAGAGAAAAAATGTTTAAGTTTCAAAGGCAATAATATACCCAATAAAGTTGCCTTTGTTCTCTCTATTAGAACAAATGCAGGAACGTGAAGTTTATGTTCCGTAGCCATTCCTCAAGAAAGAATCAACGCTCCCTTTACAAAAATAAAAATAAAGAGAAAATGTTTAATTTAACATCCTTCTTATCTATAAATAAACAATATAACCGCTTATTGTGTTCCAGAAAATTGTTTGAAACAGATAACATCAGCATCGATGGGTAAGTAAAAATTTAATGAGAAAAAAAATACAATTAGTGTTTAAGAAGTCCTGAAAGTTTGGTGTAAACGTGAACAACATAACGAGACACTATGTATTAGACGAGATTAATATTATGTAACTTTGACCTATTCATAAGTATTCACGACTTTCAAAAAATATTTCACGAACATGCATCAAAATATAATAGAGCATTAAGAACAATGCATTAAAATATGCATTTAAATATATTAAAAATACATTAAAATACTCACTAAAATGTATTAAAATATGCATTAAAATGTATTCGAGTAGTCAATATAGGTTAGGAGAATCCTTATATTGCTTCAACCAATCAAACAATCAATTTATTATAAAAAAAACGGAAAGTAAATTACAAAACTTTAGACCATCACGAAGGATCTTTGACCTGTGATAGTGGGAGACCTACATAACATTAAATTCTAGGACTAAAATTAAACAGAAGGACAAGAAGAAGAAAAAAAAGAAAGAAAAAAAGAAAAAGACAAAAAAATAAACAACAACAAAAAAAAGCTACCATGTGAATCAAAATAAATGAATTAAAAAAATGAAAAGGAAATATAGAGGGGAAAAGAAAAGGAAGGAAAAAACTAACTCTTTAGGCACAAGAGGTGGTTGGTAAGCTTTTTTTCAATTATCCATAAGAATGACATAGCCAAATTTTAACTGGTAGGGAATTCCATATGGGGGGACAACATAAAACTGGATTAAAATCTGATCTTATGGTTTTGGTTTTATGACTGAACTTATTTATGTCATATTTGAGAGAAAAAGAAACTCATGATTCCTTTCGTAGTTGAGAACTTAAAAGATATAACTGTTTGAAGAAGTTAGTCCATGAAGAAGTCCAGTTAGTCCAAAAAGAAGAAGTCCATGAAAATGCTTAAAAATAAAACAAGAGGAAAGAAAAAGTTTTTTTTTATATTTAATTTCTGATTGTTTTTTAAATAATGCCAGGAAATCTGGCCCCACCTCCACGAAGAAACCCCCTCCCCATGGAAATATCCTCTAGTCAATTCAATCCCGGTGACAATTTATCCCGGACAATTACTCTTAACCACTCCGTGCGTAAAATTGAGACGGAAAAGAAAAAACAAGACATATAAAAGGAATTTTGTATAAGAATTCTGGCAAATTCCCGCAGTGTATTATTTCCCCTGACAAGTTCACTCCATTGAAACTGCCCTCCCCATGGAAAATTCCCCCATGGAAAACCCTTTAGCAGAAAATTTGTCAACCCCCCCCAACCTAAAAATGTATGCATGCATCCCAATAACAAATACTATGCGTAAACAATGGGTAAATATTATAACTTAAAGACCTTTCACTTGGAACTGTGGGGGGGGGGGGTCATGTTATACCCAAAGACATAGTTATAGGGCCTTTCAACTATAATGAACAAAACGTCTATCTCAATTTTTTGATTGGACAATTTTGGGAAAAAAAGGGTAAGGGGAGCCTAGTTGCCCTCTAATTTTTTTTGGTCACTTAAAAAGAGTACTAGAACTTTTAATTTCCGTTCGAATGAGCCCTCTCCCGATATTCTATGACCAATGGGTCGATACAATCACCACTGGGGAAAACAAAATACAAGAAAAAATAAAACAAATAAATACGCATCCGTGATCTTTCTTCTGGCAAAAAAATACAAAATTTCACATTTTTGCTGAAAGGAGCTTGAAACCGACGCAATAGGGTTCTCTGATACGCTGAAATTGATGGTATGATTATCATTAAGATCACTTGACTTTCAAAGGGTGTGTTTCTCCCTTTTTTCAAAAATCTGGAACAATTTTTTAAGGTCGTAACCTTTGATAGGTAAGATTCAACTTGATGAAAATTATATATTTGAAATCCTATAAAAAGTCAATTCTTTTTATATATTTATTACTACTACTACTAACAACTCACCGCAGCACCAAGCCGCCTGAGGCCAACACAGCTACGCACGCTCCTCCTCCACCCCAATCTATTCAAAGCCTCCCTTTTTACACCCGCCCACGAAGTTCCCATTTCCTTCAAATCTTTCTTTATGACGTCCTCCCACCCCAGACGGGGACGACCTGCTTTCCGTTTAGCCCTAGATGGTTGGTCGAAAAGAACAATCTTCGGTAATCTGTCATCCTTCATCCGCACAACGTGCCCTAGCCACCTCAACCTTTCTTTCATTATAGCCATAGAGAGCGATATTGAACCACATTTTTCGTATAGCCTATTGTTTGAAATACGGTCAGTCAGCCGGGTACCCAGAACAATCCTTAAGCAATTTCTCTGGAAAACATCTAGCAAATCTTCATCCGCTTTTCGGAGCGTCCATGCTTCAGAGCCATATTGACCACTACAGTGGTCATATTTGACCACTGTAGCTTCTAATTTCTAATCTCGGTTTGCAGACTTATCTTCCTATTCTTCCAGACTTTTTTTTAACTATTGAGCGGGGTCGCTCCTTACTTACAGTTCATTACCCCGAACTGTTTGATTAACCTTTAGTATTTTTTTTCAATTAGAAGTCCAGTAACACGTTAAATTTAGGTCATGTTTTTAAACTTCTGTTTTTATAAGATTCGAGCATAGATCGAAGTATCTATCAATTACATGAAAACTTTGCTAGTTAAAATGACAGCCGGCATGCTACATGTAGCAAATAGAAATTTATATAGATGTGTTTCTGCTGAAGCTAGGTTTTCGCTTATATAATGCTCTATTCTTCTATTATCTGGGCCAAAAATAACTGTTGAGCCTGAAAGATTTTTTTATGGGAAGCATTCATTAATATTATTCAGTTCAAAACCAGACGTAACGAAAATATAAAATAGAAAAAAAAATTAAAACTAAGAATAGTACAAAAAAGAAAAGTACTATTTTTGATCTACTCATATTTACTATTGACCAAATTTACTAAATTACTTTTCTATATTGCTTTAGAGTTCTTACTAAGGAACTCGGCCGTCCACTATGCCTAAAAACAAAGGTTGATGCGAACAGAAAGTTTGGCCACTGGGTAATAAAGGAATTTCTTAGGAGTCAGTTTCACCAAGTTCATATAAAAATCCATAAAGGTACAAAAAAATACAAAAAAAATATAAAAAATACCCATAATTAAGATATGAGCAGGGAAAATGCAAGAAAAATGTCGCTTTTATCAAAAATTGTCACCAGTCATTTGCAAGAAGTTTTCCCCACCAAGTGATTTGGCCATTAAACTCGAACCGAACAATACATCTTCTTTCCCTCCCATTTTAAGCTCGTCAGCTTAATCGATTCACCTTCTAAATACTAAAACAAATTGCACTAATTAACACGCAACCACAGTGCCAGATACAGTACACCTTACCTTATAGATTAAATCTTTCAATGATCCTTTATTATTGAATGGAAAGATCATGACCAGCATCGACCAATCGTCGTCTGCCACACTTTTTAAAAATTCAACGTCAAGCACAGGATAAATGTATGGATGTTGAAGCAGTTGAAATAATTCTTTTATTGCCGTCCTAGTTCCTGGATTAATTGCTAGTTGTGTTTGTCCATTTGTGGCTGGTAGGTAAGGTACAATTGTTAATAGACGCTCGGTTTTCAATTGCTCATCTCGGACTAAAAACCACTGTTTGGATATTCTGGAACCTAGAAAGTAAACTTTAAGCTTAATGGAAATTAAAAGGGAGGTACTGGTGCATTATATGGTCACTTCTAAAGTCAAGTTTGACTAACGCTAATGAAATAAAATAAAATAGGATGAATATATAATAGTTTAGAAACAAATTTGGGCTATAAATTTGCACATTAGGGGTGGGGGGGGGTAAAGCATAGCATATATTAAATACGTAACCTAACCTAACCTAAATTAGGTACCTTTCCCCTCCCCTAAACCCCCAAAACAACAGTTTAAATATCGTAAACACAATGAAAACTATTCTTTGCATTCTATTTCAAGAGACCGCTATTGAGAAATAACCAGTCTGTTGGTTTTCGTTTGCTCGTTTTTCTTTCTTGATTTTTTATTAGTATATAAAAGCGACCATATAACGCACCAGTACCAAAAGGGAAATCAACAAGGAGGGAGAAAAGAAAGAGAAAAAATGAAGTCATGTGTGGATTCAAACGTAAAAATAGCACAAATTACTATGATTAATGAAGCCAAAAACGAGCAGAAACTAAAATAAATAAAATAATAGTATTAAAAATAAAGATACAGATTTCCTATGGGTGAATTAATTTATCATAAAATGAACAAAAATATAATGAATAATTGGTTAAGCTTCAAACAAGCGAAAATTACGACAAATAAGAGTAGAGCTGCCACCCCCTAGGGAGCAAAGCGTCGCTTGCACTTTACTGTAAACAAAATATACTTTAATTAATTTTTCTTAGATAACTTAACATCGGAAAACCAAAAGCTATTGAGACTTTAAGGAATCAATATTCAAGGAGTCATCATATTTTGAATAATAAATATAATTTCATAATTCAGATATGCAGTAAATTTTTGTTCAAACTTTCTTCGTTTCGAACGCATTCGCCTCGAAAGTCTTGAAAATCAATTATCAAATTCTTAAAATTAATTCGTCGGTTCAAAATATGGCTTAAACAAACTAATGGATTAGTTTAAGAATTAGTAATGTTCATTTTAAAAGTCTTATTTAGGCATTAACTTTTTTATTTATTTGCACAAAGAGAATCAAAAGCCAAAATTTTATTTAAGAATGCATCCTTTTAAACCAGTAAAAATAATTATTCTAATAATTATATTTTTATTTCCTTTAATCTTGATTATGACTCTAATTTTATTTTTGCTGTCAATGTTTTGATAAATGAAGCCATACTGTTGGAACTCAACGGAATTCCCAGTAAAAAATGAATAAAACTCAAGCCTTTTGGAAGCTTTAACAGGAAGATATCCCCACTCTAAATTTCAACGTTGATTGGCCTCGTTATTCCTTTTGCTGACGTATTTTGATGACATTAGAATAAACAAAATAATAACTACTCGAAACACAAATTATTTTCAATAAAGCGCAAATCCCACTCTGGCTCTTAGAGGGTTAAAGGGTGGAGGAGTAGTTCTACTGGTAATTTCTGCCGTTTTGAACTTACACTTGTTTATTGATTTTCTTTTCTGTTTGTTTAGGTTCCTCTATCCATCCGTAGCAGTATATGTTATCTTTGTGCTTTATGTGACTATTCATTTTAATTTCGGCTTGTTTTGGGTTTGATTAATTTCTTCAGATTATTTTCTGTTTGTTTGACATTCAATTTATATTTGGCTTTATTTTTACTTTACTTTTCTTTGGAATTTTTTTTTTATGAAAAGATTTTTTCCAAATTAATAGCAAGAAAATACAGTAAGGAATTGTGGAGAGAAAAATCGAAATCCAAGACAATTCTTCCTAGCGATCAAAGAAAGTGAATTGAACTACACTCATCTGGAATCCTCATAATTGCTTTACATTCGCCTCCGAAGGCCTTTTTTCTCTTAAACGATCTTCCCAGTGAAATATCTTCTAAGACTTACAGCGTGACGGCAATATAAGGTCAAGAGAGACATAGCATTTAAGAAGAAATCAGAATATAAAATTAAGCTATTAAAATTAAGTTATTCCTCTTTTAAAAAGTTTGATCAAGGACGTCATCAGGACATTTTGGCAGGAGTAAGGGATGTGCAATGGTTTCCTAATGAAAAGACCAGGGTTATAAATTAAAGAAACCCCAAAGTGTTAATAGGTAGTAACATCTTTAATTAAATTAAACACGACTTGGTTTCGAATACATCCAAATACAAAGGAAGATAAAAACATAAGGAGCCTGAGTCTCAGAGAAGAGTCTTTTATTGTCTCTTATTTTGCCATGGGATGCATTGTGGTCTCCCCTCACCTTTGCCCATCCCTTATGGTACACATGGCTGCGATAGCTCCATCTGTTTTTTTCTTTTCTTTCATTTACTCTTTTTCAGAATTATAAACACGTAACCTTGAAATATTGAATAAAGTAACAATGGGTTTATTAAAAAAATAATATATACATCATCGATTCCTTGAAGCAATGCTTGTGCGGGAGATGCTTGTTCTTTTATTAACGTAATTATCAGAAGGGAGTCCAGATGAAATTAGCGATGCTTTAAATATTGCAAAACAAATTTGCCCAAGAAAAAACGCGAGAGATATCAATTCAGTTTAAGATATTCAGTTGTTAATACGAAGAGTTTGTTTCCCTTTATTTTTCTGGTTATTCCCGTTACGCTTATAAAACGAAAATAAAGGAATTACTTATTCACCCCAGAACTTATTTTTATAATAATTGTGTTTATTTGTTTGTATTTTCAAAGTAACCGTCAGGTCTCACTGCTCTGTAGTCCTCGCACTGAAGGTTGCCATAAAAAGTAAACTTCCACAATTTAGTACTTTTCGTTGAAATTAATAAATTTTGAACAAATTTGCAATTTTTTTCCACATTTTAAAAATTTTGTTCCTTATTTAATACTCTTTTGCCCATTTGGCATCATCCGAATGGACAATTTTTGTTTTTACAATCCTTTTTTTCGTATCTCAGCGCTTTCTTGGCTGGTAAGACAGAGAAATTCACAAAGTGAAGGGACAATCCATGTAACAAGTTGCCTTACGGTAGTAAAATGTTTGGGCTTTGTTCAGCCATTGATGTTTTTCACTGTCCTGTGTTATAAGTAGGTTAAAATAAATAAAAAAAAAAAAATCATTTTGAAGTAAATTCGTATTGATTCTTTGTTTTGTGTGAAAACTAAAGGTTGAGAACTATTGAGTTAAGGTGTAAAGTTTTTCTTAAATTAATCAAGTATTTTTAGTGTATTTTCATTGTTTGACTTGGAAACGAGTGAGGATATACACATTCTCATCAATTTTCCGCCTGAGTTTTCTATTGGTTTCTATTGACAACGATTTCTTAATGGGAACAAATAAAGTGCAACCTTGTTTCGAGGTAAAAAAAGAATGTTTTATTGAATTGAAGAAAAGGAAATTAGTTTTCTATTTATTCTTATTTTGTTTCGGTTTTTCCTATCCTTTACTGAATATTACAAAAATAAAGACACTACTTTAACATTATCTATATTTTCATTACTGGCTTTTGGATTGTTAGTAATGAGTTTTACATTATTGTGGATTTTTCCTTTCTTCCAGTTTTTTTTCTATGATTCGCGTTTATAATTGTTTTAAGAATCTGATATAGTTTTTCGGGTAGGCTGCTTATTTAGGTTGGATTTAGGTTAATCATAAGGAAATATACCAAAGTATGATAAAAATAAGATGCTTTAGTAACAAAATAATGGAAACTACAATAGAGAATTATAGAAATCAGGTGCCCAGAACGCATTATATTAAATGGTTTCTAGCCTAACCTTACCAAAATACCAACTAAAATATTTACTTAAAATATACCTACGTTGTAGTGTGTATACACTCTCTGACGCTAAGCTGAAAGAAATTACAGAAAAAAACCGGTTCTGTCAGACCAAGACCTTGAGAGTGGTGGCTATAACAGATAAGTACTTTTTTTGTGTATGATCCCTCTTTCCTGTTTTGCATTGTTTAAAGAACAGTATACAAGTGAACTAGGTTTCTTCTTTTCTTTTCAAAATAGCAGATTAGCTCAATGTCAAATATTGTATAATATATTTCTGACTTAAATGTACCAATTTATTTCTGTCAAGTTTAGTATATCCATTTATTATATTGCACATAGAATTTTAATGCTTTGAAAATACTTTGTTTTAACACAGAACAAATGAACTAGTGATAGGGAACAAAACACTCACTTTGATGTTGTTTTTTTGGCTTGTTTTCAGCAGTTATAAGAGTTTATCATAATTATTACAGCAAAATGATCTTATTATCCGTTACCAAACTTGTTTCATATAATTGATACGTCCTCAAAACTAGTCTGACTTCCATGCAATAACCGACACTGGGTAGCTGAAGTCAAAGGACCAGCGAGTATATGTCTTTGTAGATATTACATAGTCAATCAATCATGGCTTCAGTGGAAGTTGTAACTTAGTAAAGAATGAACTACGAATCATAATAACCAAAAATTAAGAAATTGAATGTTATAGTCAGTACATCCTGCTTTGTTTCATAACTGGGGGATCGATCTGAAACTTTTAGAAAGTTTCTTTTGGGGTGGGGCCGTTAATGATCCTAGCATTTTGTGTTTGGAGGAAGGTAGCAAAATCGTTCAAAATTCAGTCGGTACTTTCAAGTACATCTTTTATTTAGGGGGAGGAAGGACTAAGTGACTTTAAATTTTTGCTGGGGGGATTTAAGACATTTTTTTACTCTCACAGACGTCAACCCGTCGACTTCCAATTCGTCGTTCGTCAGGCTTTTGAAGCAGACCAACTTTAATCTTCATTAACCCGGATAAGGACAGTTACTTTTCATTGTAATTGATTAAGAAAAACTCTCCGAACAAGAAGTTTTCCTAAGAAAAGTAAAGAAAACTTAGTTTTCCTAAGAAACCCATAATCATTCAAATTCAAAGTGACCAGAAATTACTAGCAAAGAAAAAATAAAGCCCCAAACGAACAGAAATTAAATCAACAATCATAGCAAAACCAGGTACCAATATAAATGAACAAATAAATCTTAAAACGTGTAAACCTTAAATTGAACATGCGATCAAGCTTAAAATGAGCAAATATTTTTTGCTATTAAGGAATAAATGAAACCCAAAACGAAGAGAAATCAAATAAACAATCATAGCAAACGAACATGCAACAGGTAATAATATAAATAAATAAATAAATATTAAAACAATTAAAACTTAAACTGAATATACAAATTCAGCTTACAACAAACAAAAATCACTACCAACAAGAGTTTGGCTACTGCCCCCTTCCCTAACCGTTAAAGACCAAAGCCTACTGGGTCATTGGTGCTTTACTAAAATGAATTTACAAACATTCTCTTTTGCGTTTAATATAAGCTAAAAAAATAGAGCGGAAGAAAATCTTGAACTGATGAACTTTCAGCAGTTAATATCATTGTATATCAAACATGCAGTTTAATTTTAATAGTTCTTTCCAAGACTGTTTAAGACAAATATAGTTTTCAATACAAACAAGAGTTTGGCTAATGCCCCCTACCCTAACTGTAAAAGTCTGAGCCTTACTGCGTTATTGGTGCTTTACTAAAACTATATGTGTCTTTAACAGTTGTAGAAAGAACTGATTAAATTAAACTGAATATTTGATATATAATAAAATTAATTGCTGAAAGCTCATCAGTTCAAGATTTTATTTCATTGTAATTTTTTACTTTATTTTCAATGCTGTAATAAGTACAAAAAAAATATTGGTAACATAATTTGTTTTCAGTATAGCGCCAATTACGCATTAGGCTTTTACACTTAGAGAAGGTTATAAATTACAACCCTTGCCCCTGGTTCCGGCGGTTTGTGTCTACCTCAGAGTTTTATTAGTCGATCTTTGGATTATTTTGGACAGAATGGCTATCTCAAAATTTTGATCGGATGTATTTGGAGAAAAGATTGCATGGAGAGAGAGGGAGGGTGGATTATTGCCCTCCAGTCGCTTTTGACTCTTAAAAACGACACTAGAAATCCCAATTTTCAATCGAATGAGCCCCCTCTGAAGTTTATACGACCAAACACTTCATATGAATTGCCCGTGGAAAAAAACATAATAAAACATTGAAGCCTGGTGGACTTTACTATAGGCAACTATATAGCGTTGCCTCTGATTTCAGTTCATTTTGGGTCTCATACTTTGATTGATAATAATTTCTGTTTGATTTAAATTTGATTATTGTATGACTTTTTTTCTGGTCGTCTTTAAATCAATATAGCTCTTTCCTTTTCTTCGAAAAATAATTTTTGGAAAAAAGTCGTTTAATTAATAAATAAAACAAGTTTTCCAATGAAAGGTAAAAAGCAAAATGAAAACTTTAAGCGGTCAGAAATTAGCATATGCAATTTGTGTGGACTAAAATTTGACCTAATATAAACAGAAATTACAATAAAGCCAGACTTAAAAAGAACAATAAATTACGATAAGTAATGTTGCCACGCCTCAAAGCACTCATAAGGCTAAAGTGTAATTTTACAGAAGTAAAATGATATTGATTCGATAAGACTTGTCCAAGCTCCATATTTGTTAAATAAGTTTCAGGAGTGGCGATTCAGAAAATGCCGGGGAAGGCAAGGTTTATTTCGATTTCTTATTTATGAAGACTCAAAAGAAGGGATTTTCAAAATTGAGTGTGGCTGGGCAAGTTTTGCGTTCAAAAGAAAAGAAAAAAAAATGAAAATACCATCAAAAGTGCTTTTTGAAATCTAGAGGGCAACTGCACTCACCTCCTCAAAAGTCATCCCTGATTGGTTTTTGAAGTTGCCAAAATGATCTTTAAATGAAGGCTAAAAAAAATATTTTAATATAATCTGCTTATAAGAACGATTGGTAAAGCTGTTCTGCTGTCACCTGTTTTATAATTATTATTTTTTTTTGTTCTTTCTTCTGCCTCGACGCACTTGTGCCAAGAGCCGAAAGATAATGTATATTTTTTGGGGTAAAACTAAAAATTTTCATTGGTGCAGGACAGAGAGAGCAGGTTCAATGTACTCCCACTCATCTAGCATTGCCGAAAATCACCATATTTGGTAACATACAAAAGTTGGTGGAAACTCTGATTCAAGGGAAAAATAGCCCAATCCTCCGTGGCTTAAATTTGAAGATCTTAAATTTACTATTTTCTATACTTAAATTTTGTTTTATGTAGTTCACTTTGTTTAGAGCTTCTTTTTGAAAAAAAAGGTCATACAAGTTACTTCATATTTATGCGCACATTTCAAGAGCGTAAATTACATTATTTCCCCCAAAAGAGTGGTCGTATCGTTTTTAGTATCGATGATGTATACAAAATTACAAAAGATGACAAGTGATTCTGAACAGCTAAAAAGAGGCATGGAACAAAAAAAAAAACAGCAGAAATAGCATGGAATTGTAAAGGAAACGCTGCACAACGAAAGCTGCTGTTAGAAGACAAAGCAAAATTACAAGGGATAGAAGGAGCGTGTCGGTTTAGCGTATGTGAAGGATAAACAAGAAGAAGGATTTGATGTCACGCCAGAATTACTTATTTCAATTAAAATTGCTGATTTTCGACCCTACAATGAAGAAGTGTTATTTTAGTGTCTGCAAAGATACACAGGAAGAAGGAAATTAATTTACGCCGGAATTTCTTACCCCCCCCCCAAAGAACAGAGTAAAGTTAATTTGGTATCAGTGAAGGATACGCATGAAAGAGGAATTATATTCATGCCAGAAAAAAAGTCACGCAACACTCACACAAGAAAAATTACACAAGATGGCAAATGACTCTTAACAGATAAAGAAAAAGGCATAGAATAAGAAATAGCAATAATCATATTGAACTGCAAACGAAAATCTTGCACAGTGGAATCTGTGGTTAGTAGACAAAGCAAAATAACAACTGAATGAAGGAACGTGTTAGTTCAACCCGTGTGAGTCTGTGAAGGATAAACAGGAAGGGCAAATTCATTTTTAGTATCTCTGAAACGTAAAAAAAACACACAAGAAGGCAAATGACTCTGGATAGCAAGAGAAAAGGCAAGGAACAAGAAACAGCAAAAACCGCAATGAATTACAAACGAAAATTTAATTTAAAACTAAAGAGTAACACGATAATTTTTTTTATTGCGTAATTTAGATATTTCGGAAGTTACAATGGAATGAGGAGCATGCTATTTTAGCGGCTGTAAAGGATAAACAGGAAGGGGGAATTGGATTTACCTCAGAATTTCCAATACGTAATTTAGCTATTTCAGAAAAAAATAGGCGTTGGAAAATTCCTGGTTGTTACTAAATTATATAACAGCCTAATTAAAGCAAAAATACGACGACTGGGGTAAAGCTGGGAAAGAAATTTTTTGGTATCAGTGACATGAATCTAAATTACACACGTTTATAAATGAATCCGAAGAGCTAAAGCAAAAGGGATGGGAAAATGTCTGAGGTAATGATGCATGAAAATGAAGCGCAAGAAGACCTGCGGCTAGAAAACATGCGCCAACAACAAGTATCGCAACGAATCCCAAAGAAATTAACAGACAAAGAAATCTGCATTTAGATGATAAGCGACAGGGATGATCACATCAAATCGCAAACACAATCTACGATTAGGAGAGAAGCAACAGTGAAAATCACAACGAGTCCCAACAGAAAACAGACCTGTCGCTAAAATGGACGATTATTTGCTGTATTAACAGGAAAGAGGAAATGTATTCACGCCAGAAATTATTCATTCAATCGAAATTCCTGATTTGACACCTAATGAACTTAAAACTAACGAATAACAAGATGATTATACTATTGCGTAATTAGAGAATCAAATATGTACAAGCCTGCTGTGTGCCGAGTGCCGGGGCCCGGGTGAAGTCCGAGCTGCCGGCACCATATGTTTTTCAACTTCATCATTGGATCGAAAATGTTTTCTGCGAGAGCCTCTTTAAGGGGTAAAAATGAAAGTCTGATGGACGAGGTCAGCACAGCAGGGGTTATTTGGAAGGGTCCGCCAACACAGATTCGAACTGTTTCTGGATTTGGCAGTGACAAAATGGGTGGAAATTTTTATTGAAAAAAGTCACATCTTTAGTCAAAGAGTCCACGACTTTTCCTTCGAATGGAAATGTTTTCTTTTGTGTAGGTATTATTTAAAAAAACATTTCCCACAAAATAATTTCTTAAAAGAAAAGTACGGAACTCCATTAAACCAAAAATGAACAAAAATAAATTAAATAATCTACCAAGCGTGAAACTGTCACAAATCAGCATCGATAAATAAATGAAACCCAAAACGAACAGAAATTAGAATAAATAACCGAGTCAAACTCAAAACGAACAGAAATTAACATGAGAACGGCTCACAACCACTATACTTTCCCAAGGCCAGAACATAATTTACACTTTACTGAAAAAATATAAATGTTTTTACTTTTATAACTTTAATAAATCAAATAATATTAACATTTTGATTACTAAATATCAGTATATGTATAATAAACTGACAATTCACATTCATTTGTATTTTTTTCAGTAAAGTGCAAATTATGTTCTGGCCTTGGGTAGGCATAGGGGTTTTGAGCCCTGCTCATGTTAATTTCTGTTCGTTTTGAGTTTGACTCGGTTATTTATTCTAATTTCTGTTCGTTTTGGGTTTCATTTATTTATCGATGCTGATTTGTGGTAGCTTCACGCTTGGTAGATTATTTGATTTTATTTTTGCTCATTTTTGGTTTAATGAAGTTCTTTACTTTTCTTTGAAAAACTTATTTTGTGGAAATTTTTTTTAAATTAATTTCTGTTCGTTTTATATTGACACAGTCTTTTCAGGGAAAAAGAAAATAATACTTTAAATATTTTCGTTTTTTAAGACTTTATAGTTTGGCCTGCTATTTGTATGCTGGAGAAAAAATTTCATCAATTTTTAACAACACACACCCTTTTAAAAATATGGACACAAATAATAGTGTTTAATTTAGTTTCATCTCCTCTAGTTGACCGGATATAGAAAACGTGATACCATTCACAAAAAAAAATCTGTTTACTTTCTTTGACTGCTTGGATACACTTACGCTATTTTGATTTGGTTATATTTTAAGAGCAGAAGTAGCCCCGAAAGTTTGAACATAATACCCTCAGTCGTTCTTGGGATACTGCTGAGATTCCTGATTGGGAATTAGCATTAACACAGTACATTTTGATTTAATCTTAAGGAAAAAATTTAGTTTTTAAACATAATGGGCGAAAGTGAGGGTGGGCGTGAGAGGGGGACTAGTTGCCCTCCAATCTCATTCGGCTATTAAAAAGGGCATTAGCCCTTTCTATTTTAAATCGAATGAGCCCTTTTTGAAGTTCCTAAGACAACTATTTCGATACGAAGTGCCCTCGTCTAAACAACAAAATAATAATAATAATAATACATTGTACCCACACCGATCTCTACTATAACAATATCAAACCTTCCAATCACTTTCGACTATTAAAAAGGGCACTAGCCCTTTCAATTTCCTCTCGAATGAACTGTTTTTGAGTTTCTACGACAACGCTTTCTATGAATACCTTATATCCCCCAAGAGCATAAATTACAACCCTTTCCCTGAAAGCTGTGAGGGGGTTGTCATCCTCAAAGACCTAATTTCCAGAACTTTCCCCTACGTTAAAAAAATGGCTATCTCAAAATTTTGATTGGATGTGTTTGGGGAAATAGTTGGCATGAGAGGGGCGTTAGCTGCTCTCCAATCACTTTCAACTATCAAAAAAGGCACTAGCCCTTTCAATTTCCAATCAAATGAGCCCTTTTTTGAAGTTTCTACGACAACGCTTACAACCTTTTGACCTGAGCGCTGTGAGGGGGTTTTCATCCTCAAAGACATAATTTCCGGATCTTTCTACTATGTTGAACAAAATGGTTATCTCAAAATGTTGATTGGATGTGTTTGGGGAAATGTTGGGCGTGAGAAGATGGTTACTTTCCTTATAATCATTTTCTATCATTAAAAGGGCACTAGCCGTTTTAGTTTCCAATCGAATAATTCCTTTTTGAAGTTTCTACGACAACGCTTTCTATAAAAAAAAGAGGGGAGTGTTATCCTCAAAGACATAATTTTCAGACTTTTTAAATACGTCAAAAAAATGGCTATCTCAACATTTTGATTGCATGTGTTTGGGGAAATGGTGGACGTGAGAGGGGTGTTAGTTATCCTCCAAGCAGTTTTGACTACTAAAAAGGGCAAAAGCCTTTCTAATTTCCAATCGAATGAGTCCTTTTTGAATTTTCTACTTTCTACAACATCACTATCTATACAAACCTTATATGCCCCCCGGGTATAACTTACAACCCTTGCCCCCAGGGCTCTGATCATCCTCAAAGACCTAATTTCTAAAACTTTTATCTACGTTGAACAAAATGAGTATCAAAAAATTTTGATTGGATGTGTTTGGGGAAAAGGTGGGCGTTGGTTGCCCTCAAGCCACTTTCGAATATTAAAAAGGACACTAGCCCTTTGAATTTCCAATCGAATGAGCCCTTTTTCCTGTTTCTACGACAAAGCTTTCAATAAAAACCTTATATGCCCCCAGGACATAACTTACAACCCTTACCCTGAGGGCTGTGGGGGAAGTGTCATCCTCTTATATATAATTTCCGACGCTTTCAACTACTTTGAACAAAATGGCTATCTCAAAATTTTGATTGGACGTGTTTGGACAAATGGTGGGCGTGGAAAGGGTGTTAGTTGCCTTCCAATCATTTTCGACAATCAAAAAGGGCACTAGCCATTTCAATTTCCAATCAAATGAGCCCTTTTTGAAGTTTCTACGAAAATGCTTTCTATAAAAAAAAACCTACGCTTGCCCTTAGGGCTGTGGGGGAGTTGTCATCCACAGAGACCTAAGTTCCAGAACTTTCAATTAGGTTGAACAAAATGGCTATCTCAAAATTTTGATTGTGTGTGTTTGTGGGAAAGGCTGGCGTGAGAAGGGGGTTAGTTGACCTCCAATCACTTTCGACTCTTAAAAAGGGCACTAGCCCTTTGAATTTCCAATCTAACGAGTCTTTTTTGAAGTTTCTACAACAAAGCTTTGTATAAAAAAACCTTATATGACCCCAGGACATAACTTAAAACCCTTGCCCTGAGGGCTGTGGGGGATTGTCCTCCTCAAAAACATAATTTCTATCTTGAAATAAACTACGCTGCACAAAATGGCTATCTCAAAATTTTGATTTGATGTGTTTCAGGAAATTGTGGGCGTGGAAGGGGTGTTAGCTGCCTTCCAATCACTTTCCTCCATTAAAAAGGGCAAAGGTCACTCCAATTTCCAATCGAATGAGCTCTTTTCGAAGTTTCTACGACAACTCCTTCAATACGAAGTGCCCTGGTCTAAGACCAAGAAAAAAAAATAATACATTGTGCCTAAATCGTTCTTTCCTTAGGCAGCGCAATTGCGCTGCCTATGATATCACTGTAATACTGGTCGTTACTGGCTCATCGATCTTTAGGACAGTCACAGTAGGTAGGCTCCTGTGATTTCCGAAGTATTGTAAGCATGACCTAAGGCCTGCAATTTGTACTAAACGTTGTGGACTCGTGACTTAAGGTGTGATTTTACTTCATAACGAAGCGTTTCCACATGTCGCACTGCTAAACCCAAAAACTGTTTAAAAACTTGGATATAAGATCCCTCCAAATCACCTATACTGCCCTTCCCATGCCTTTCAGACTTTCATTTGTTTAAACCTCTGAAAGAGGCTCTACACGGTAAATTAATCCCTCGGGCGTTCCTGAGATATTGCAGACAAACACTTTTGACAAGCTTAAACCTCATATGTTGTCTTTTGATTTCATTCAGTATCCCTTTCAATGTCCCAGAGAGTATTAACTTAATACCTTTAGCCATTAATGAGAATTTCCAAATACACCCTATTGACTATCTTGATACTATAGTGTCTTTTTATTCAGCTCAACTCCCCCCCCCCCAACGTGCCCTAAGAATTTCAACTCAATACCCTTAGACATGCTAAGATATTGCGGATAGGCCCTTTTGACAACTTTGATGCATACCATTTCCTTTAATTTAGTTCAAACATACCCTGGAACTGATTTTCAACTGAATAAATTTAGCCGTTCCTTAGATATTGCAGATACACCCCTCCAAAAACTTGAATGTACGTGTCGTCCTTTGATGTAATTAAACATCCCCATCAAAATGCCCTGAAAATTCCAAAGTGATACCCTTAGATGCTCTTAGGATGTTGCATAAACGCCCTTTTAACAATCTTGATACACGTAGTGTATTTGATTCAGTTTTAACTTTTTCTAGGAGTTTCCACCGAATACCCTATTCTCTTACTGAGGTATTGCATCTATATTCAATTTTAAGAGCCTGGATGCACTTAAACTCTTTTTATTTAGTTCAATAGTTAGTAGTTGTAGTAACAGCAGCAGAAAAAGTCGAAGCAGCACATATAGCAGTACGCAGTCAAAATCATGGTCGCAATTACATTAGTAGTAGTAGCAGTCGCAGTTCCAAGTAGTCACAATCATAAAAAGTCACAGCCGTAGTCCCGACTAGTTGCAATCGCAGTCACAAGTAGTCGCAGTCACAGTCACAAGTAGCTGCAGTCACAAGTATTCACAGTCGCAGCAGCGACTAGTCACATCCACAAGCATTCATAGTCGCAGTCACAAAGAGTCGCAGTTTTAGGTAGTTGCAGTTGCAAGCATTTGAATTCACAGGCGCAAGTAGTCACAGTCACAGTCTCAAGAAGTCGAAGTCCTAAGTAGAACAAGTGCTAAGTAGACTAAAGCTCTACTTAAAATTTTAAGTGCATGAGTTTTTTTTTGCACTACAGAAAAGTTCATCATAATAGCAGCAAAAGGATACATCAAAAACGAGCAAATAATACATCCTCCAGACAGATTGAAAAACATTTCTTAGTAAAGCCTTTCACACTTGATCAGAGCTTGAATCTATATTTCTATTCGATTTTCTTAATTTTTTGGATAGTTTGCATCTGATCATTACTGATCATTATGATGGTTTAATGATTTTCACATCTTCCTAGTATGAAAAGCTATGCTTAAGGTAACGTAGCTTAACCACTTAGCGCAATGTATTGTGAAAGCCACTTGATAGCAGAATTATCACTTATATTGAAATATAAATAAAAATAAGAAGGACTCATGTTATCTGTAACATGAAATCTTATAGACAAAAAAACTTTCTGCAGTTATGGACCGCAAAAAATAACAAACCGAACAAATTGTATAGGGATCATAGACCTTATCAAATATAAACAATTCTTAGTTTTTACCAATTGGTATAAATAAACAATTGTGAGGAATCATTCTAAATAAACAAAAAAGAAACAATCTTAATCTTAAAAGCTTGTTCGTAGTAACAAGAAAGCAGTAAAGACACTTATATTACATTTAGAACTGTAGGATCGCAAATAAAAATACTTTTGTTTTAGTACCAGATAAAATTCCTCTCACAAAAATGTGTTTCCAATAAATGTTGTACAGTAGCTGTCTAAACCTAGGCAACAACATCGGGCTGGAAGGTTTGAAAGTAGATATTACATTATTAGTTTCTTAGAAATCATTCAAATATATGATATTACTTCATTTTGAGGTGAAGTCCAACAGAAAGACGAGAAGTCAGCGGCAGTTCTGATTTGTCCAAAAACAGAGAAATTCATGGATGCTTTTCCAGGCAGAAAGCTTTGATAATTTGAAATCAACTTGAATTAGTTCTGATTGAATTTTGGGCAAAAATCAATCTAAAGTATTGTCATATGACAGCCATAGGTGGTACTTGTTTGACTACATTTGGAGCAGGGCTCCTCTTTCTCAGAAAAGTTCCATTCATATATTCAGTTTTGCATATACAGCAGAAAGTAGAAGAAGTGAAGACATTTAAACTAACTTCAATTAAAAGGAAGAAAAAATAAAATTCAAACGAACACAACTTATTACAAACTAATATGGTATTACCACCCCTTAAATCCCCATTAGGCTAGCTTAACAATTAACAGGTTAGCGTAATGCATTTTTTAAAAAAAAACATACCCATGTAAGGATATTTAATCTGTTTGACTGGCAAAGGCAAAAAGTTCTATTTGAAAGGCAAAAAATGGAACGCATGGGCACCTACCACCTCTATCATCATTTTCACTCTATTCCCATTCTCAATTATATGCTCCTGCTCCAACTTTCCGACTCATAATTGTTCAGGAGAGATTAAAGGAATAGTTTTCAATGATTGAACATATTTCATTGAAAGTCGTTTAGATTGCAATTTATTCTTCCTAAATCAAAACATCCATATTATTTTTATTTTAGGAAAAGTTGGTATTCAAGGGTTCAGGAACATGTATTGTAAATCTAAGGTTAATATTGCATCATTGACGTCCTATATTAAATAATATTAAGGATATATTCTGTAAATGTGTTTGATGTCCCAAAGAATTAGGTTTAAGGATTTCTGAGATTCTTGACTTCAAGTCTACATATGTAAGGAAGCCTTATTTTTGTGAAACTTTAGTAACTCAATTTCAGTAAAAGATGGAATCTCCTTTGCTCCAATAGATCAGAAATATACCAACTATTTCAAATTAGCCTAAACTTCATGATACCTTCGCTTTGTACACTGGCCATCACAAATTATCTAGTCGTAAATTTTTAAGTAACATTTCTTTCTTTTAAGTATTGAAAAACATTTTGAACCCATAGTAAATAGTTGAAGACCCAATATAGATTAGTTTATGTAAAACAAAGTTGAATATCGTGTTACGACATTTCAAGCTTTTAGAATCAAGGCCCAAAATACTGGAGAAAACCAGCTTTTAACAGAAAGTTGTGGATTGGCTAAAAGGACGGAACAGGAAAGTCGCTTTGATAAGTAACCTTTCTTTATAACTAAGTTAGTAGCAACCACCTGTCTGTCTCAAATTCTTTGAATGTAATATTAAAATAATATCATAAAGCCTTTTTGTCACTTTGTCC
>JAQQPU010010549.1:18990-29873 GCA_029168905.1 Artemia sp. Kazakhstan ARC1039 | reverse complement strand
ATCTTTTAAAACAAGATTCATAGAGACAAGCATCTCCGAGAGGCTAAACACAGAGGTAGTCACATTCGATACCTCAAATAGTATCAGGGAATGTGCAGACAAATTTTTTAGATCCGTGTGTTTACAATTAGAGAAAGGAGGAAATGACGAGACAGTACAAAAAGTACAACTACATACTTTTACCCAAGGGTTACCGAAAAAGTTATTAAGACTAATATTATCGCGGAAACCTGAAAATTTAGAGCAGGCTATAATACTAGTCGAAACAGAGGTAAAAATTGACGAAACTATGAAAAAGTTTGACCAGATGTCAATAAATAACACGGGAGCCCAAGAAAGTATAAAATATGAAAGGGGACAAAGAAGGGTGAGCTTTGAGGAGCCGAATCGTGAACCAAAAAGGCACGAGGAAGGCCAATCCTTCCCACCATGGACTGACCCCTCCCCATTTGACGACCACTCCCATGGTATTAGATCCTTAATTACTTGGAATACCAAGTATTATGGACACCCACCTCCTCCTCCTGAGGAAAATTATGGAGCAAACGGTGGCAGGTCAAGAATATATAGAAATAGATATAGACCCCACGAGGAAGGGCAAATTACCAAGCAATATAGGAAAAGATTCAATTGCTATTATTGTAGCAAACCAAACCACTATGCAGCAGATTGCTGGCGTAGAATACGCAAAGAAGGCCAGACGTACAAGACAAGACAAAAATTCAGAACGCAGGGGGACAGAAATTTAGGAAGACAGGGAACAAATAATACTTGGCAAACACCTAATAATATTCCTGAATTTAGGCCTAGAAGACAAACGGTTAATAATACCCAGGGTCAAAGTAGCAGCACTGAAGAAAACTTGGATAATCCCAGAAATTTTTGGCCACACAGTGGGCATTTAAACGGAGAAACCAGCCTGTAAGGGTCAACAGAGCTGTTTCCTTACAAAGACCCCTATATAGTTTAGAATGTTGGGATACAAATGCAAATAATAATAATCTACCGATTCTGCGTTGTTTTAAAATTGAGTGTTTTCAAAATTTACCATGTATACTAGATACAGGCGCATCTAAATCATTAATTCGAGAGGAAGTCTTTAATAGGTTTCCTCCTAGTGTCAAAAATCGAGTAAGCAGATGCCAAAATACCCTAAAATCAGTGACAGGGCACAAGCTGACAATTTTGGGAGAATGTCCACTAAAATTTAGTGCAGGGGATAAAGAAATAACAGTAACAGTAATAATATGCAAGCAGCTACCATTTCCTTGTATTCTAGGAGTAGATGCCATCAGAAAATATGGGATTGTATGGGAACCCATATCCAATACAATCACAATAAACCAGGCAAATGAAAGTAATAGGCAAATTTGCGTAACAACAAATAAAGAAATTGAAGATTCGAATTATAACCTAAAAATAAGCGGAAACATCACAATAGAAGGGGGAACGACAGCTCAAGTTATAGCTACATTAAATGAAAAAGAAGGAAAGGTTAAAACAATCGATGCCGTGATAGGGGGGTACACCATAAAAGAATACCCAATGATTTTCGTGGAAAATCAAGTTATAAAAATTGAAAATGGTATAACATACTTGAAACTATCAAATCTAAGTAATGATAAAATAAAACTGAACCAGGTAGAACTTGGATCAGGAGAAAAGATTTCAAATTCAGAAATAAAATCTCTAAACAGTCCAGAATTAAGCGTAAACTTCACTTCTAGCCACGAACATTTATCCTCATTAAAACCACAACCACAAGAAGAGTATGGAATGACGAAAACAGATATTTTGCAGCAATTTGATTTAAAACATTTACCGGAAAACGTAAAAACTAGGGAGGAAAATATTCTTTGGGATTTTAAATGGACTTTTGCAAGACACAAAGCAGATTACGGATTAACTCTCTTAATCACGCACAAGATATCAACAGAGGGCCCTCCAATCAAAAAGTCACCGTATAAAATACCTTATCATTTAAAGCCATGGCTAGAAAGCCAAATAAAAGAAATGGAAGATCAGGGAATAATTAAAGAAAGTATTAGTGATTGGTGCTTTCCATTAGTAATAGTAAGAAAAAAAGATAACACCTGGAGACTATGTATAGGCTTTAGATCACTAAACGCCGTCACGATTAAAGACTGATGAAGCTACCAAGAATTGATTCGATTTTAGATTCCTTAGGGGGTTCAAAATATTACACTAGTTTTGATTTAATAGCAGGATATTGGCAAATCGCTTTAGATGCAGAAACTAAGCATAAGGCTACAGTAATCTTAGACAATGGGAGAACGTTCACATTTGAACGTATGCCATTTGGCTTATCATTTAGTCCAAATTGTTTCAGTAGGCTAATGAATTTGGTGTTAAAAGATAACGAACCAGGAAGGAAAAAAGATACCTTGGCTTATTTAGATGATGTAATTCTGTTTAATGAAAACTTGGAAGACCACTTGGTCGGACTTAGAAAAATACTGGAAAAGTTTGAAAAAGCAGGCTTAAAATTAAAACCAGAAAAGCTATAAATAGTAGTACCAAAATTAGTATTTCTTGGACACCTGATAAACCAAGGCACTATTTCACCAAATCCAGAAAAATTTAGAGTCATAGAAAATTTACAGCCTCCTAAAGATCAAAAAAGCTGTAGATCAGTTTGTGGGTTGTTAAGCTATTTCAGACGATATATCAAAAATTATTCCACAATAGCACAACCTTTGACAAACCTTTTGAAGAAATCAGGTAAATTCGAATGTCAAGAGGACGCAAAACAAGCGCTAAATGAAATAAAAAGGCAATTATTACTGGCACCAATACTAAAACTACCAGATTTGTCACAAGACTTCTGTTTGCTAACAGATGCTTCGGGGTACGGTATAGGGGCCATATTATTAAACATAAATTCTGAAGGAGTAGAGTCAATAGTTCAATACGCCAGTAGGTCACTGACGGAAGCAGAAAAAAAAATACTCGACAGTTGAAAGGGAGTGTTTAGCAGTTGTAGTATTTACAGAATATTTTCGACAATTTTTACTTGGAAAAAAATTTATTTTACGAGTAGACCAAAAATCATTAGTTTGGCTACATACGATGCAAAATACTTCAGCCCGGCTGACACGGTGGATACTATGTCTGCAAGCATATTCATATACTCCAATATATATAAAGGGCCGAACATATATTTTACCAGAATATTTATCACGAAATCCAGATAAGGAAGAAAATGTGATAGCAACCATCCAGAACGAACTGGAAAGGGTAGAAATTCTGTCTAATGAAAATATTTTGAAGCATCAAAATAAAGATGATTTTTGTTTAGCAATGAAATCCTTTTTATCAAAAGGAACGGAACTGCCAGAGCACTTTAAACATTTTTTAAAGGACTTAGATAATTTTGATCTGGACGAAAGTAAAAATCTTCTAGTAAGATACCATAGACCATAGCAAAAATATAGAAAAAATAACTTAAAAATTATTCCAGTAATTCCAAAATCTCTGGAAGGAGAAGTTTTACAGATGGCACATGCAACGATTGGCTGTCACATGGGAGAAGCAAAAACTATGGGGAGACTGAAGGGAAATTTTTATTTTCCAAAAATGTACTCAAAAGTAAAAGCTTTTATAAAAAGCTGCCAAGAGTGCGCCAAACAAAAGTCGCCACCAAAGACCCCAAGGGCTGAATTAGGTCAATACCCCACCCCTTCAGGGGTAGGAGAAATAATGTCAATAGACATTTGGGGATCTGGGGGAAGTTTACCAGTTTCCAGGAAAGGAAACAGGTGCATACTAACCATAGTAGACCATTTTAATTCATATTTATATGCTTTTCCAATTAAAGATGAAAAGACAAAAACCATTGCGAAAGTTTTGGTCAATTGCCTATTTCTGGAACACGGGATTTTCCCTAGAGTTTTACTTAGCGACAATGGGCCATGTTTTAGAGCCAAATTATTAGACGAAATTACAGAATATCTGGGGGTTAGACGATGGTTTACCTCGTCTTATATGGCAGCCGCTAATGGAAAGGTTGAACGTAAGCATAGAGAATTAGCTTACATGCTGGGAATACGTGCAAGAGAGGAAAATGAAAATTGGGATGAAAATTTACCATTTGTAGTCTTTGCAATAAATACGGCTTTTTCACGTACCTTAAAAGAAACGCCATTTTTTTGCAACATATAAGAGATCCCAGAATTTGTTTAGATGAAATACAAAATGACAGAATATATTACAACCTAGACCAATATAAGCAAGAGATGGTGATGCGAATGAAAAAAGCTATGGAACAAGTTAAAGTCAATCTGGAAGATGCGAAAACAGAACAAAAAGAAAAATATGACAGAACAACCAAAAATAAAACGAGTTACTGTTTAGGAGATTTGGTTTATGTTTACAAAACAAATCTGGAAGGAACAAAAAAGTTAAAACCGAAATGGGAAGGACCCCCCAGGATTATAAAAATTCTACCAAATAACTTAACATATGTTCTAAAGCATCAGCATAAGGAAAAGGAAGAAATAGTGCACCATAATAGAATGAAAAAGGGATATTTTTCAAAACCGTGGATAACAGAGCCTATAATTTCAGAAGAAGAAATAGAAGACACGATCTCACCAGTATATATCAGAAGACCATATGAATTTTATGACATTTTTAATGACCACCACAGTTGGGAGAAGTGGAAGGAATATTTAGCCCAATCTTGGCTGCAAACTTTCCACAACAAACAAGAGAAAATAAGAAAAGTTCAATATTCATTGGATGCTAGCGATGAAAGCGACAGAGAAGAGCCTCAAACACAACCTACTGGTTTAAGACATAATAAACCAGAGGTTAAATCCAAAGAGGAAGAAAAATTGGAAGAAACCAAAGAATTATCTGATTTTCATACACAAGACTCACCTACAGTCGTAGCGCAAAAATGGCTTTTCGAACAAACGCCATCTACCAGACGCAAGCTAACAGAATGTGACAACGAAAATTCTTCTACAGAAATCGATATAGCTAAACCTGGGCCATCGTCAAGAAAATCTTCTTTGAGAGAAAAATTATGGAGAACAGTAAAGAAACCAAAGGGGCAGCAAGAAGTTCCTTTGTCAGCCGCACAAGTCGCTAAAACACTTATGAAAAAGGCCAAACATCAAGAGAAACAAAGATTAAAGATATTTGACGAGGCAACAAAACAGCACTCGGACTCAGAGCCTTGTAAGCCACACTATAGAAACCACGGAAAAACTTGCCAATATTATAAGGAAGAAAAGCAAAAATTTGGAGTCCAGAACTCGGACCAGGAAACGGAGAAAGGCAGAACAAGCGCAGCCCCCAGCAGATTAATATTTGAATAAAACAATAATAACAAAAAAAATAAATATTAAATAAAAATCAAACGAGTATAAAAGCTACTAAAGAAATATCTATATTTTCTTTTTTTATCGGTACATAGATAACATCATGTTTTCCTTCAAATATATATCGCCAGTAAAAATTATGAACGGCACATTCCAACGCTAAATTATTAGCTCCGATCTGAAGTGACATCATAGGTTCCTGCAAAATTTTGTTTCCGATACGAGATAAGACTTCGCGAGCGGTATAATGTGAAGACTTGTCAAAACAAATTAGGCTTCGCTTCAAAAAAAAGGAAATAAGTAAGACCACATAACTTTGAAATGGGCGTAGTGAACCAAATTAAATTATACATATTTAGAATCAGCATTAAAAGGCAATTCTTTTGATTTGTATATTGAAAAAAAAATTTCGGGGGGGGGATAATTTAAAAAAAAACGAAGGAGGTTAGTTTACTGAAATAGGGTCATTGGAAGCTAGCAAATTTGGAGTTGAGCTCAACAACTGCTGGCCTCTCGTTGTTAAGTACATGCAATGCATCTACTGACCGTTGACTCTCTGAGGTGACACTTTCAGTCGAATTTAAAAAAAAACTGTTTTTGAAGAATTTTAAAATAATTATAATAGGAAAAACAGCAAGAGTTTACATTAAGTGCGCACTACATGTACAAGCTAGCTGTAACCTTGTTATAAATAGTAGAAGATTTAATAAATTAAACACTTACCAATAACGACGGTATATATAAACAAGAAGCCGTAGATAAAATGGGTCACAATTTAAAAGTATAGCACAGCGTAAAGCAAAGTTTTTCTCGGCTATAATTAATTTCACTTATTAAATAAATTCACAAAAAACTATTAACAGAAATAACAGGACGAGGACATTGCAGGTGAAAAACACCAATGACAAGAACTGCATTTGAAAACAAAAAGGGCTAAGAGTCTTGTCATTGGGGGGAATCCACCAAGCAAACCAAATACAGATCAAATAAAAGTCAAACTGGAGAAGGGTTGGGCTGAGTGTTAGTGTAAAACCCTTCTTGCTAATAAATAAATAGCAGGGGGAAGGGTTTTACACTGTCACTAAACCCATAAGCTCGTAGAACAAGATAATAGTCAAAATATCACAAAAGGGGCAAATTACACTCAATGACTGTTTAAAACTAAGGCGCAAATTAAACTTAGGAAAATTCCAGAAACGAATAATATATAAAAAAAAATATAGGGAAACCGCGAAAAGATAACCCCTATTTATAAGCAACTTTTGGCACGACATAGGCACTAATTTTAGGAAAAAATACCACGGACAGAAATATGTGTCTACGATGAAAACCTCACAATTTTGTGGGAATCAAGGATATCGTAAAACGTACATTTTTATGAATAAATAAGAACTAGATATTTCGGGGCAAAACTTAATTAAAAGTGTTCAAAAAAATTAGCTGAAGAACTACAGTACTTTTCTAACACCAAAAACTTTCAAAAGAAAAAAATTTAAATAATTTCAAAAAAATACAAGTTGCAAAAATTAGACACCCCCCCCCCCACCTCTTAGAAATATAGGATAATGAATTTGATCATAAAGGGCAATCAGCATAAAACTTGTTAAGGTTATTGAAAAAGAACATGGAATATATTAATATAGGTTTAAAAAAAAGACATATTTTACTGAAAAAGCGGAAAAAGACTTGAAAAAAACCCTTAGGCTCCATTGAAATATTGAATCAAAAAAAAAAGAGAAGGGTCCAAGTTGAAAATATAGCCAGACGAAACTAAAAGGAAAAATAAACTCAATGAAGTCAGTTAAACTCTTTTAGACGCACTTATTGAACTTGCCGAACGAACTAGTATGAAAATTGTACTAAATAAGTACAAATAAGTAGCATTAATACTACGGAGCCACCGTTACATTTGTAAACGCGGGCCGAGATTAATAAAAATATTGGAGAAATGCTCAAAGTAGTCAAGAAAAGAAATTTGGCTCTCTTGTGGAAGTCGTTTTCAGAAAAATGACTAGCATGACATAGAAAATTGAAAGTAAGGCACATAATAGCCTTAAGAACTTGAAGTTGAAACCTAAGACAAGACCACTAAAAGTGGGGAAGTTAAAGGTAAATAGTCATTGTCACTTGTATGTCAAAAACTGAATTACTGTGTGCCATGAAGGCCAGGTATTTTCGGCAGAGGGCCACTTTTTCTGAAAAAAAGAATAGCCCAAGAAAATAAATTGTAGCCACAAATTATTAAAATTAATTATTTTGTGTGCAGGTTCATCATAGTCTTTTTAGCTGTAGCTGATGACAAGAGAACTTAGAAGCGTTATAGGAGCTACCAGAAGGCAGCCCTGGTAAGCAAACCCTCAGGGTACGGGCACAAGTCAATTGGTAGTGCCAAAACAGGTAAAAGGACTAGTAGCTAAAATTTTTAGCTTATCAGATATAAGCTTTAAATAAAAGCCTTAAACCAAAAAGACATTAAAGCTGAAAAAAAGAGAGATTACAGACAAAAACGTTATAAAACTGTCTAAAGTACCTAGAAATTCGAAAAGATTTGAAAAGCTTAAAAGTTTGAATAGACAAACAGGCTTATAAGATAATGACAATTAATGACACAAGTGGGTTCGAAATAGAACCAAAGTTTTAAAACAAAATGTATGTAGTCGTATATGAGAAAAGTTATATAGTTGTAACAAATGTAATTGAGAAAATATCTACTGTTATAAATACTAGTCTATACCGTGTTTTGTTTTTAAAAATGCTTTAAGTTTAACCAATAGTATAATAACATATCTGGTTTTGCGACTTAAATACTTATGTAAGCTATTATACAATGCTTATTTATATATACACTGTTTTAATTTACTTTAAATTTTAACTGGTGATGTAATGTTATATGTAAATGTTTGACCTCGAGTCAAAGTATTAATATTTTTTTTTAATAATCTGTTTAGTATTAAGTTTGAAAGAATAATCCAGCAAGGAACATAATGTTTCGATTTAAGCGGGTTATTATTTTTGGAGTAATTAAAAAAGTGGAGAAAATAATTAAAAGTAATTAAATTTCGAATGCATTGATATATACGAAAATTGAGTGTTTCATTCTGCTATATATGTAAAAATATATGCTTTATATGTATACTAATGTGGATATTTATTTTAGATACAGCATTAGCTATTTTTTTTGGAAATCAAATTTTTCGTAGCATGTTTTCGGATCCATTTTTCCTTCAATCATTTCTTTGAAACATTTTTGGAAAGTAGCAAATTTCAAAGCCAGTTCAAATATATCCTGATACTATCATACATACCATCGGAAACCAAACCATACTCGATCAACTGATATTTGGAAATTATAGCAGTAATACAGACTTTACTACAAGTTCGTCAGAAAGTGAGATAAAATCAGAACTTAATTTAGGCCTAGAAAATGTGCTACATAGCCCAATTGCTTATGTTATTGAAATACGTGAAAATGCATTGTGCTGGAAAAATATGTGAAAATTTAAAGATCAAAATGTTATTTGTAATTTACCCAAGGCATTTCTAAAACAAAAAAATAAACGGTATATCAACCACAACACACAGATAAATTAAATTATTAATGGGAATTAAATTTAAACTCAAAAAATTCATAAAACTGTTCTAATATAAATCTAATTTAAGCAAAACCACTAATATTATGTATAAGCCGCTTGGGGTCAAGTAAAATAGAAGATGCATATGAAGAGGGTAAAAGAGCAATTGTCAGTCTTAGAGACAGAGAAAGAGAAACAAGGATGAATTTCAAATTGAAATCCTTCGACAAAAAAAGAACATGGCCAATTTTGGACCAGAAATATAACCCTAAGGAAACCCATTGAGGGTAGATGCACATAATGACCCAAAGATGGCAGCATAATAGCTGTAAACGAAATTAAGTTGTTTTATAAGTAAAATATTGAAAATTGGGACAATTCTTCTTTAAATGGGGAGTATTGTGGTGAAGCTTTCTAATTTAGTTAATTATTAATTTAGTAAAAATATATAAGACGTAAATATGAAGTTTTGAAATACCACTTTTTATTAAGATAAGGAACATATCCTGCTAAGTTCTGTTTAACGGGAAATTGAGAAATTACCACTTCCTAGCGATTACGTGGGAAGGTGTGGTTGATAAAAATGTATAAAAGATACATTTTATCGGAAGGGAAAATCTTATACTAACTTTAGGCCGGACTGACCTCTGGTCCGTTGTTTTAGAAATACTTTGGAACTTTGTCTTATCATTGTAAGTGTCTAAGTATCTATTTATATATTATTGTTGTTTTTTTTAGACTTGTGGTCTACTTGGGACAGCCAGTCCTAGCAGACAGAATATATCCGATTACATTATATGTTAAATTAATAAAAGTATTGTATTTTAGACAACCTCTCTACGATCTACTTTTAGCCTCTCGAACATACCCAGGCGGTACGCCTCATTAGTTCGGTCATAGCCTAAGGCACGCTACCAAAATTTAATTACCTAAGGACCAGAGTTTATCTCCCCTATAAAGGGAGAATAAAGGCATCTACGATTACACCCCCCCAAATATCATAGAATAACACTTCACAACACTTGTTTTATTCTTCATTTTTTCCTCAAAGCTTAATGAGCTGAGCTGATGCAGTCAATTTAAACCTCGGAATGAGTTCTCGAATCCCAAAAGCCATGCCAAACCAAAATTAACAAACCACTGCAAAAACATAAAGCTAAATATAGACGGACCAGCCGTCGGCTGCCACACCGATGATACCAACGCACCGATAGCACCTACGACATGGCGTCTAGGTCTAGTGAGTACCCTCAGAAAGCGGCTTTTTAAGCCAGAATCTTATAAGAGGTTTTTTTATTTTTAAGTTTTTCGCATTAAATTTTATTACACTCATGCGAAGTCTCATGTTTTTGAGTTTTCTAGGATCTCATTATTTTTTTACCTTGAATGGTATGTTTGAAATTTTCTAAGCTCCAACGCTGTACTTACCACAGATAATTGACAAGAAACCTTTTTTTGAAGAAATCAGAGTAATTTGTAAGCCAGCCTATTTTTTAGCCTACGCAAGTTGGCTGACAGTCCAATAGAAATGCTTATTATATTCATAATCAGCATAAAAACAGGCATCGAATGGTGTATTCACTTTAGTCCTAACTCAATAATATGATTTTGTAGAACTTCATCATTGAATTTCTATTAAAATTTTAGGTTAAGGATTTTTATTATGGTAAAAAATCACTGTGCCATAGGTTTAGCCTATTTCAGTTTACTACAACATAATCTAGCTAGGATGAAAATAAATAGCCTACATCACTTGATGCCTTTTCTTATGCTCTCTCATGGGCTAGTTTAATTGCCTAATCATTTCTAGGGTAAATTTTTTGGTAAATATCTACCAAATCATATTATTGAGTTAGGACTAAAGTGAATACACCATTCCATGCCTTTTTGGTAAAGTTCTACCAAATCATATTATTGAGTTAGCCTAGGACAAAAGTGAATACACCATTTGATGCCTTTTTTT
>JAQQPU010010549.1:7406-18590 GCA_029168905.1 Artemia sp. Kazakhstan ARC1039 | reverse complement strand
TAAAATTCATTTCTGATAGAAATGGTTGTTATATTTGTAATCAGCATAAAAAAAGTGGTAGATATTTACAAAATCATATTATTGAGTTTCAAATAAAGTGAATTTACCATTCAATGCCTTTTTTTTATGCTGATTAGAAATATAACAATCATTTCTATCAGAAAAGAATTTTAGCCCCCCCCCTATTTATGCCAATTCAGGGTATATATTTTTGTACATTGAGGGGGGTGGGGACAAATTTTATTTCTGATGTAAATAGGAGGTAAGTTTAAACTTTACCCCCACCCCCCCTAATGTAGAAATATATACCCTGAATTGGCATATATAGGGGGGGGGGCTAAAATTCATTTCCAATAGAAATGATTGTTATATTTGTAATCAGCATAAAAAAAAGGCATCAAATGGTGTATTCACTTTATTCCTAACTCAATAATATGATTTGATAAATATTGACCAAAAAGGCATCCAATGGTATATTCACTTTATTTGGAACTCAATAATATGATTTGGTATGAATGAATGAATGATTTTATTCAGTGATTAAACCCGTACAGAGTATTTCACTATTTAATCTACAAAATATAGCATAAAATATCAAAAACTGAGAAACACAAGCAAAATACTAAACACCACACAGAAATAAGGAAAGGAAAAACAATAAATTGACAACAATTATTAGCACTTAATAGTAATTAAATGAAGGAGAAAAAAAAAAATCTATACAATATCTAGTCTCTTTGTTTGGTTCAAGTATTCCAAAACGGCATACCGAGCCTCATTGATGAACCAGATAACATTAATATTAAAATTATTAGAGGAAGAAAAACCTTGTAATTTATATTGCATTTCAATTCTTTCATTTTCAAAAAATTTACACTCAAACTGATAATGATATAAAGACTCCTCGTCACCACAATCACAATTGGAACAATCGCTTTTATTAATTCTACATAAAAATGAATTTAATTTACAGTGACCAGTTACAATTTGTGTCAGCTTATAATTAGGAGTAATTTTTGTGACTTGAAGAAGGTCAATATGATCAGTAAAAAACTGAAGGGTCCAGGGCTTAACAGCTTGGCAAAATAGCTCATACCATTTCATATATAGGTTTTTACGTAAGGTTTTCCGGATTTCATTTAAATTATTAGATGTAGAAAGGGAATTACCGAATAGAGAATTTACTTGCGAGTCCATATAATGTGAATGATAATTTAAATTATAATTATTTAAGCTATTGAGGGGTGGCCAGTAATCAGGCCTTCCTCTCTTTAGATATCTGGTGAGAGATATCTCTTTGGCTCTAAAATCGATAGGAAGGCATCCCGCTAAAGCCGTTATTGTCTCAGTTTTAGCGGATAAAAAAGCTTTGGAAATCAAAACCATAGAAATTCTTTGGACAGATACTAACTTTTTTACAAGTTTTTTTTTATTCAGCGCTGACAGCCATACGGGTATTGCATATAAAATGGTGGATTCAATAGCAGCTTTGTATAAATTTCTTAGGGCAAATGGTTTAAGACCCCAAGTGGTTTTGGCAGCACATAACAATTTTGTTGAATATTGTTTGGCGACTTTTATTTTACTTTCAACATGATCATTCCATAGTAATTTTCTATCAAGAATTAAGCCCAAGTATCTCACTTTATCGCTTATTGGTATTCTATGGCTTAAAAACCGAAGATTAATCTGTGGGATTTCTCTTTTCTTCGTAAAGATAATAGCTTCGCATTTATTAACATCGAAATTTAATTTATTTTCATCTGCCCAATTTTCTAATAGTGTAAATATCTTTTTTGCAGTATGATTTAGGAAATTGGCATCTTTAGAAGATATTGTTATACAAATATCATCAGCATACGCTTGTATTGTACTACCTGTCGGTAAATCTGAATGAAGCAAATCGTCCACATTAATAGACCATAAGAACGGAGAGAGTGTGCTTCCTTGTGGGCAGGATTTTTGAAGGGTACGAGTTATATTATCAGCTTTGTCACCATAAGAAACTGATCGGTCTGATAGATAACTTTTAATCAACATAACTAGAGGAGTAGGACAACCTAAATCTAATAACTTTTTTAAAATCCCGGGGTGCCATGCATTGTCGAAGGCACCTTTGATATCAAAGAGAAGACAAAGTGTAAATTTCTTCAACTTATTATTTTCTTCCACTGTTGTGACGAGTTTATCCAGAGCATCTACTGTTGATTTACCATTAACAAATCCAAACTGGTTATTAGAAATCCAGTCCTTATTAATACTTAAATCATTCAAAATATATGATAAGATTCTTTCGAATATTTTGCCAAAAACTGGTATCAAGCTGATGGGTCGATAAGAAGACGGTAAACCGTCATTGATTCTTCCTCGTTTAGGAATAACTATGATTTTAGCTTTTTTCCAATCCCTTGGAAAATACATTATATTCAAACATGCATTATATATTTTAAGTAAAGTGGGGGCCAAGACATTAGAATTTTTTTTTAATAACTATATTGACTATACCATCTAGGCCAGGAGCTTTCAATGGTTTAAGAGAATTAATAGCATCTTGTAATGAATCAGTTGATATTGGTGACAGTTTATCTTGGTTATTATCAAATACATATTCAAGTTGACCTCGAATCTGGCGGTGATAAGAAGTTTCCGTTGAACAATCATCGGGGGTAAACCATTTGTCAAAGAATACCTCACCAGCTTCCTGGTATGATTCGGCGAACACACCATTATCTTTTGCAACATGGATTGGAGATACTGTAGAGGGGCGGTTAGAGCATATTTTATGTATTGTCCTCCAGGGATCTAAGCTGCCTTTATTTGAACAAAATTTCTTATAGTCTTCAAGTTTTGAATTTTTAATTTCATTTGAATACAGTCTTTTTTTCATTTTCATAGAATGATAATTTTCATCAGTTGAGTGAATTTTAAATTTTTTGAATGCTCTTCTGTAATTACGCCTTAATTCAGTTAATTTTGGGGTCCACCATCTTGTATACTTATTGAGAATGATATTTTTTTTCTCAGGTATTGCAATATTAATTCCGATTTGTATTATATTTGTAAGGCTTTCAACACAATTGTCAATCTCTTGTTTATTTTCCAAAGGCATGGCAAAAATGTCATCGATATTATCTAAAATATGTTTGCTAAATACATTCCAATTCGCTTTCTTGTAATTGAAACGTGGATCAGTCAAATTTATAAAAGAGGAGTCTTGAGTGGTACTTAACCATAACTTAAAAGAAATATAGCCGTGATCTGAAAGACTGGGGCAAGTTAATACTTTCCAATCATAAATATCACGGGATAAACGATTTCCGACGGCGGTTATATCCGGGCTCGTGGTATTAGATCTTGTATATGTTGCTACTGATGGATCATTTACAACAACTAATGGCAAACATGCGAAAAACAATTCCATCTCGGCCCCTCTCCCGTCAGTAATATTACTAGAAAGCCAAATAGGGCTTCTGGCATTAAAATCCCCACCTAAAATTAATGTAGACCTATTTCCTAATGTCTCAATCAGAGATAGACATAAGGAGGGATTTTTATATGAAGGAGGACAATAAGCTGATACAACTGTAAGGGTTTTCTTATTAATATAAATGGAAACTACAACACATTCATTTGTTGAAACATCATAATGTAAATCTGCTTTCAGCGTAATTTTAACAAATATTGCTGCGCTATAAAATTTTTTCGAAGGATCAAATTTAGAAAAACACCGGTAATTTGGTGGTACCGAGGAGACTTTTAAATTTTTATTCACGTATGGCTCTTGAACTAAAATAACATCTGGTTTAATTATCTCAATATTTTTATACAATTCTAATAAAGCTACATACAAGTGTTGTAAATTAATCTGAAGAAATGATAAATTATTTACTTGTGATGCGCTATGCATTTAAATTGTGTAGTCGATATTTTTTTTTAATTGATCAGTTATTTCTCGAGCGATTGGACAGTTTTTATAGTCGTACGATGGATGTGGTTCACTTTTGACCTGTCCTTTATAGCATGAGCGACAACACGGACGGCTAGTGAAAGATTTAGTACAGTCATTGTAATTATGGTCACCCATGCACCAAGAGCACGTTAAATCACCCCTGCACTCAGATTTCTGGTGTCCAAAAAGGCAACAATTGGTGCATCGTATAAGGTTGATATAGTCCTCGCAGTGTAGGCGTAAAAATCCAAAATTGAGGCCTCCTCTTTTTAAAATTTCTGCTCTGATCTTTGGGCTCATTTCTAATATTACGTTGCAGCTTTTTCCTTTTTCCACAATGGTAACCACTTCTAAGGTTTCTCCAGTAGTAACAAGATTTATAAGATCTGAATTACTTTGTCCTATAAACTCTTTGCACTCTAATTTACTTTTAAATGAAGGAGTACCACTCACAAGCATTCTTGGCAGGCGTTTTTTCACTTCCCTCGGAGTATATTTTAGTGCTGCTGAATTTTCATTGAAAACACAAAGAGCATTGTTCAAATCTTGTTTTGAAGTAAGTTCAACAATAATTTTACCTTCTCGGCCTTGTATGATTTTTTTAGCTGAGAATTTGCTAATATCTCTTCTAATTATTTTGCTAATATCTTGCACAATTTTTGCTGGGGGGTCCCTCCTTTTCTTTATATGATCAATACCCTCATTACTACTTGGCTCAAGAATGATACTAAAGGTTTCAGGACCTTTCACAACGCTAGAGTATGGTCTACAATTTACAGAGGAAGGTGGAGCCACTGTGTCTTTATTTTCCAATTTTTGCTGTAATTTAATTATATTTTGGAGATTAACATTCTCGTTGCGCAGGAGATTTGCGTTTTCTTCTAATAGCTGATGATATATGAACTGAACTCGCTCACAAATTTCAAATGCATAGTCCCTACCTCCTGGAATTTTTTTAACCTTGCTGAGAATTCCTTTTAGGGCACTAATTAGCGTAGCAATACTTGTTTCATTTTCTACACCTAACTGCACAAGGGTCTCATCAATAGCTGGACTATCTGATAAATTTTCCATCATTAAAAACACTAGTAAAATCCTTTCATGGCTATGAATATCCGTAACACGAGACTCGAACACAATTTACATCCTTTTCACCAGATGTTTACAGAACGGGTATCTGAACTAGACTCATGATTTGGTATATATTTACCCAAATGTATATCCTGAATTGGTATATATAGGGGTGTGGGGAAAATTCATTTCCAACAAAAATGATTATTATATTTGGAAAGAGCATTATTAAGGCATCTAGTGGTATGTTTACTTTATTTGTAACACAATAATATAAACTGCCAAAAATTTACCCCATTTTGAACCCTTAATAGGACCCCAAAAGATAAGACAGCCCATAGTTGCCAAAGGTTAAAAACTATTCAACAACTGTTTTTAAAACCTATAGAAACAATAATAGGCTAGTCCAACAACTTTCCAAGCTAGCAAATAAATGATGAACTACAATTTTGCTGGAATGCTGTATTTTCATAATTATCATAGCCTATATAAACCTTAACTTTTATTGGTTATTTGATTTTTGCTGTTTCTGTCTGGTTTGAATAGTAACCACTGACTTTAAACTACCCAAAGGGAAGTTAATTTCATAAATCTTTTTGATAAATGCTTAAAGTTACATATAAATGTTTGTTAAAATGAATAGTTTGTTTTAAAGAGAAAAGATGCTTTTATACCAATAAATAAAGGCAGGGCTAAGATCAAAGTAGTTGTGATATGAAGCCTTGAATAGAGTTGAGTGGAGGAGAAAGAGCAAGTACTATCTTGTTGGCCTCAGGTGAAATTTTACGATGTTGACTTGTTAGAATTAGGAATTGTATTATTCTATGAAAGTTCAGTGCTGTTGTATCATAAATTAGACCAAGAAATGCTGTAATTCTATCCAGTAGATGAGATAGGCTTAGGGGCTAAGCCAGAAACTTGTAAACACTCAACTGTATTATTTAGACCAGCAATCCTTTGTTTTCATATTCCCCCACAACCCTCTGAATTGGCAACAAGCTGCTCTTCTACATCTATACCATGTCCCCAGTTCATGAAAACCCATTTAAGCTTATTTTCATTATAATGCCCTAACCTAAATGTATTTGATACAAAAAAATATAATGGTGTATATTTTGAACAAGCTGGCCTAGATAGCAGAGGAAGTCTGTTTTCTTAGATGACTAATTAAAAAAAAAGTTTTCAGAAAAAAGTTCTTCTTAGAAATGTAAAGGGTCATGTCTAAGACAAGCCTCCTTTAATAGAAATTAATTAAGAAAAAAACTTTTCCAAAAAATAAGTTTTTCAAAGAAAAGTAAAGGCCATTTTAAATCAAGCTTAAACCAAAAAAAAAAAAAAATATTTTGCTATTAAAGTATAAATGAAACTTAAAACAAAGAGAAATTAAATGAACAAGCAGTGTAAACAAACATGCAATATACATTAATGTAAATGAATAAATAAATCTTAAAATGAGTGAAACTTAAATTGAATATGCAAATAAAGTTTGAATCAAATAAAAATAACTACAAACAAGAGTTTGGGTAGAGCCTAAAACCTACTGCATAATTGGCGCCTTACTGAAAACTATATGAGTCTTGAACAGTCTTGGAAAGTATAAGCAAAATCAAATTGAATATTAGATATATAATGATATTAATTGTTGAAAGATCCATCAGTTCAAGATTTTTTTTCTCTGTAATTTTTATTTTCATTTTCAATACTGTAAGAACTGAAAAAGAATAAATTTGTAATATATGAGTAATTTGTTTTCAGTGAAGCACCAATGGCAAAAAAGGCTTTAGGTTTTTACAGTTAAAGAAGGGGGCAGTATCCATATTTTGTTTGTAGTGAAACTATATTTGTCTTGACCAATCTTGGAAAGAACTAATAAATTAAACTGAATATTTGATGTATAATGATATTAATTGCTGAAAGCTCATCAGTTCAAAATTTTACTGTAATTTTAGTATTTATTTTAAATATTAAGTACAAAAGAAAACATTTGTAATATAATTCGTTTTCAGTAAAGCACCAATGACACAGTAGGTTTTAGGCTTCTGCAGTGAGGCTGTACTGAAACTCTTGTTTGTAGTTATTTTTATTTGATTCAAACTTGATTTGCATATTCAATTTAAGTTTCACTTGTTTTAAGATTTATTTAATCATTTACATTAATATATATTGTATGTTTGTTTGTATTGCTTGTTCATTTAATTTCTGTTTGTTTTAAGTTTCATTTATGCTTAAATAGCAAAATATTTTTTTCAGTTTAAGCTTGATTTTCATATTCAATCTAAGCATTACTTGCTTTAAGATCTATTTATTCATTTGTATTATTACTTGTTGAATGTCTTTTGCTACAATTGTTTATTTGATTTCTGTTCATTTTGGGTTTCATTTATTCTTTAATAGTAATTTCTGGTCATTTTGAGTTTGAATTATAACAGGTATTTATATCTCCCAAGCTTAAGTTTAAAATGGCCTTTACTTTTCTTTGAAAACTTATCTTTTGGAATTTTTTTTTTTAAATTAATTTTTGTTTGTTTTTGATTGCAAAAAGTTTCAAGTTTTTATGGCATAGGGGGGGGGCTGCTTACTGTCCAATTATTCTTGACTATAAAAACCAGATCTAGAATTTTCAATTTAAATTGAATGAGGCTTTTTTCAAAGTCTATACAATTACCTCTTTGATAAAAACCTTATATATGAACCATAAACAGCTTGCATAACTTGTGGATAGCAATTGACAACAATGAATGGATTGAAAAATAGCTCCAATAAGGGGTTTAGACCATTTCACTTGCTGACCTAAAGGGATCACGACTGTTTGGAATTGACCTTAATACGATTTGTGTGCCAAAGCAATTTTGTATCTATCACAGAGTATGTATTTTAACCTTAAAATTGGATAATTATAATAGATTATTATGTGTTCTTCCCATACAGAGCTTTACCTTATTAAAGTCTTTGGGGTAGTTGTGGCATACTTGGCATAAAGAAGAAAACTTTAGCATAGATAGTAGGATAGGGGGAGGGTGAGGTTGGAGACTCATCCAATACAGGGCGGAAGTTCACTTATCTCCTCTGCTCCCAATTTAGGAGATTAGACAAACTCATTGGGCTGTAGAATGTTGGACCGTTTGAGTTGTGGAAGACATTTAAATACTCAAAAATACTTTATATTTTCAGTTATTGCAGGATTGATTTCATAGATTGTGGAATGGTGAGCCCCCTGGGCCATCATTTGGGCGAGCCTCAACTCATAATATGCAATTTTGATCAATTGTTCTGTGTTATGTGCATATATTATTTTATATATGTTATTTTGAGTTATAGTTTTATTGCATTGCGTTCATTTTTAAACCTTGAAATAAAAACTGAAACCTTAGCATAGACAGTGGTGGGGGGAAGTCTCCCCCCCTCACATGCATAATTGCACAGCCACAGAGAAAGTAATGCAACTGAAAATAACCTGTCTTTTGAAAATGTCTTTTTTCAAAAGACACAAACAAAATTGTCTAACGGAACCTGAAGTGCTATCTCTGACATTTTTGTTGATTCTTTATTCCCATTGCTTTAAGATGTAAAATTCAGAATATTATTGAATGGGTTTAGTTGTCCCCTCCCTGAATAATTCACATTTGGAAAACCCACCCCTGGGAGATTCCTCCCCCCTCAAAGAACATTTTCTTTTCCTGCTGATAATTCCTCCCCGTCAAATACCACCCAGCAAAAATTTATTTATTAATTTACATTAATATAAGCACTAAATTTATTTATTAATTTACATTAATATCTATTGTATGTTTGTTTGTATTGATTGTTTATTTAATGATTGTTTATATGCCCCCAGGGCATAACTTACAATGCCTATCCCTGGGCCTTGGTGGGCTGTTTTGACACCAGAGATGTTTGTTATCAGAACTTTGAACTATTTTAACAAAATGTCTATCTCAAAATTTTTATCTGATGCATTTAGGGCGTGGAGGAGGGGGGGGGCTGGTTGCCCTCCAATCTCTTTTGACTTTTAAAAAGTGAACAAGAACTTTCAATTTCCAATCAAATGAGCTCTCTCTAAAGTTTATACAAGCATCCCTTCCATAAGAAATAATATGAAGGATTCGGAGAACCTTAAATTACAACCCTTGCCCTGAGGGCTGTGGGAGAGTTGTCATCCTCAAAGACCTAATTTCCAGAACTTAAAACTACGTTTAATAAAATGGCTGTCTCAAAATTTTGATTGGATGTGTTTGGGGAAAAGGTGGGCATGAGAGGGGGGTTAGTTGCCCTCAAATCACTTTCGACTATTAAAAAGGGCACTAGCCCTTTGAATATCCAATCAAATGAGCCTTTTCTGAAGTTTCTACAGCACCGCCTTCTATAAAAACCTTATATAACCCCAGGGTATAACTAAAACCCTTGCCTTGAGGGTTGTGGGGGAGTGTCCTCCTCAAAGACATATTTTCTATCTGAAAATCGATTGGAAATTCAAAGGGCTAGTGCCCTTTTCAATAGTCAAAAGTGACTGGAGGGCAACTAGCCCCCCCCACGCCCATCATTTCCCCAAACACATCCAATCAAAATTTTGATAGTCATTTTGTTCAGCATAGTTGATTTCCAGATAGAAAATATATTTTTGAGGAGGACAATCCCCCACAACCTTCAGGGCAAGGGTTTTAAGTCATGCCCTGGGGGCATATAAGGTTTTTATAGAAGGTGTTGCTGTAGAAACTTCAAAATAGGCTCATTCAATTGGAAATACAAAGGACTAGTGTCCTTTTTAATAGTCGAAAGTGATTGCAGGGCAACTAGCCCCCCCCACACGCCCATCATTTCCCCAAACACATCCAATCAAAATTTTGAGATAGTCATTTTGTTCAGCATAGTTGATTTCCAGATAGAACATATGTTTTTTAGGAGGACACTCCCCCACAACCCTTAGGGCAAGAGCTTTAAGTTATGCCCTTGGGGGCATGTAAGGTTTTTATAGAAGGCGATGTTGTAGAAACTTCAAAAAAGGCTCATTCGATTAGAAATTCAAAGGGCTAGTGCCCTTTTTAATAGTAAAAAATGATTGGAGGGCAACTAGCCCCCCCCCCACGCCCATCATTCCCCCAAACACATCTAATCAAAATTTTGAGATAGCCATTTTGTTCAGCGTAGTTGATTTCCAGATAGAAAATATGTTTTTGAGGAGGACACTCCCCCACAACCCTTATGGCAAGGGTTTTAAGTTATGCCCTGGGGGCATATAAGGTTTTTATAGAAGGCGTTAATTGTGACAAACAGAAGTTACCACAAATCCTAGATGTTCTAAAGGCCATAGCATCATTTGTGCAGCACTGAAAACAGAATATATTTTAGCTATTTTCTTATTATAATTATAACATTGAAAATCAAAGTTGCTGAGATTTCCAGGAATTAATATTATTTTGTACTATAAAATCAATTTGCTTTCATTTGCTCTTCCTAGTCATCTTGATTATCATGGAGTTTTTTTTTTACATATGCTTCAACAAAATACAAACCACATTGTTCAAAATGTATATTATTTTCAATAAAATTCAAGTGATGTCTAAGCTGTTTAAAGGTGAAAGAGGGAGGGGAAGCAGCAGCTCCCTTATGTTTAAACGTGGATTAGCTGTTGTGATTTTGTTGTTGTTTTTGATGTTATGACGAATAAAAAAGAAACAGCTTGAAATCAAATTGTTTTCAGTAAAAGTAAAAATGATGCTATAGCCATTAAAACATTTAGAGAGCAATAGCTGTAATTCTATATGTGGTAATTTCTGTCTGTTTAAGAATTGACTTAATTGTTTGCTTTATATGTGGTAATTTCTGTCTGCTTAAGAATTGACTTAATTTTTGCTTTTCAAGGTTTATTTATTCATCTATAGCAGTATCTGTTATTTCTATATTTGATGTGAATATTTATTTTCATTTCTGTTTATTTTGGATTTCATTTATTAATTGATAGTAATCTGAGGCAACGCTGTAGTGTTGCCTATTAGTAAAGGCTGTACGGCTTCAATGTTTTATTATTTATTTTTTTCCCAGAGGCACTTCATATGGAAAAGGTCGTAGAAACTTCAAAGGGGGCTCATTCGATTGGAAATCGAGAGTTTTAGTGCCCTTTTTAATAGTCGAAAATGATTAGAGGGCAACTAGCCCCCCCCCCCCAC
>JAQQPU010010548.1:16110-29881 GCA_029168905.1 Artemia sp. Kazakhstan ARC1039 | reverse complement strand
AACTAGTCTGACTCCATTTCTTCTGGTGATTGTCTGGCCAGACCAGAAAAGGTGTTATCCCTCACCTATGGGATCATTTCCATTCCCGACTAGGTGGGTTTCTGTTATTCCAGCAATAGAGATGCGGAATCGCTTCAATTCCATCGCCAGAAGCGTCTTAGCTCCGGGAAAATTTAATGTCAATACATTCCAGGTGGCAATTCGGAGGCCACCTTGGTCAATAAGATTCAAACGCTGGTCATTTCTCAGTCCAGGGGCAAGCAAGGGTCGTGATGGGATAAAAGAAGGTTGGTCATCCGAGGCAGTTGCTAAGCTATTCGTTGCAATGGGTTTCGGGTGGAGGGTTGCAAGCCCAACCGACCCTAGGCCTGGATTCTGATTAGAGTCAGGATTTACCTGTATACTGAGAATCCTGGGGTGGACTCCACCCACCTCATGAGGTTGAGGTCACCCTGATCGGAGCGTTTATTTAGGGGAAACCCCGTATCCAGAGGTAAGTGGTCAGCAGACATGGTCTGCATCATTCCTTTATAATAACCTCTGTCCGGTGTCCGGTGGAAGCATGACCATTTAACACCCATCCAGAAGAAGGAAGTTAGTGAGGACTTCGAGGGGGAGTGTAAATCACATAATATGAGAATGAAACCTCTCAAACCTGAACCCTTATCTCTACAGCGAATTCAAAAACAAATTTGAAGCTTCACAAATCCACTTTTAAGGAGTGACTATAAGTTCTGACTTGAGCTGGTACAGACACATTGAGAAAATCATTCTTGCAGCTTTCCGGTCGCTTTCCCTCTATACACCTTTCAAGAAAATGACTCCCCCCCCCAAAAAAAAATGGCCCCCAAGCCAATCACATCATTCATTTCACCTCATTTACAGTATGCTTGTAAAGCCTGTCACTACACACTCACCAAAGCAGAAACGGGGAAAATAGAAAAAATTCTAAAGGCTTTGAGGATAATATATGACCAAGGTAAGTTATTCTACCACTTTTTCCCAAAAATCTCAATCAAACCACCCTGTCAGGGAGGAGGGATGATTTATACTGGAAGATCGGGCCTTAGGCCTTTTCTGATCCTTGGGTTTCTGCTATTTCCCCCCCCCCCCACTCAAATTTCCGACTGCCCTTAAAACCACTGTGGTCACATGAAGAAATGTCCCGTTCTTTGTCCTGGGGTTTCTTCCTACTCATGAGAAAGCTAGGAAATATTTTATACCCTCACTTGTCAAGTTGTACAACACAAGCTGATGGTCGAAAATAATATTTTGTCTATAGGTGATTTTTTTCTTCCTCTTAGTGTTGCAGGCAATAAAGTTTTGTAATTAAATTAATTTGCCTTAATATTAGGATTTGGTACCGGGTGGTTGGTTCTGGAATTTACAAGGGTGAATGACAATCATGGCATTACTATTGTTAAGAAGGTGTGGTACCTAAAACTGAAATTCCAATTCCCTAGTGCCAAATACGGCACTAGAAATTGCAATTTACAATCGAATGAGCCCCTCTGAATTTTTTACTACCATCCCTTCCATAAAACCCTTATATACCCTGGGGGAATAACTAACAACAATTGCCCCCAGGTTCTGGGGGGGGCTGAGTTATCCCTGGAGTTTTTGTTATATGATTTTGGGCTATTTTGAACAAAATTCTATATAAAAGTTTGATCAGACGCATTTGGGGAAAAAGAGTTGGTGGGGGGGGGGGGGCAGAGTGACATCGGGTTGCTCTTGATTCTTAAAAAGGGAATTATAACTATGAATTTATAATCATTTGAGTCTCCTCCGAAGTTTATACGACCATCTCTTCCATAAAGTCTGATATGCCCCCAGGACACAAGTTAGAAACTTTAGTTCCCCCGATTTCTGTGGTGGGGAAGTAGTTTGATCTCAAAGTTTTTGTTATCTGATCATTGGAATATTTCAAAGAAAATACCAATCTCAAATTGATCAGGATGCATTTAAGGAAAGCGGGTGTATGTGGGGGGGGGGGGTAGATGCTCTCCGATAACTTTTGACTCTTAAAAATGTAAGTGGAACTTTCAGTTTCTAATCAAAAGAGCTACCTCTGAAGTTTATACGACCACCCCTTACATATAAACCTTATATACCCCCGGGGCATAACTTAAAGCACTTTCCACTGGAATTTAGGGGTTGTGCCGACACCAAAGCTTTTGTCATCTCATCGTTGGACTATTTTAAACAAAAAAGTAATCTCAAAATTTATATCGGATACATTTGGCGAAAAGAGGGTGAGGAGAGAGGGTATATACCCGCCGATCTCTTTTGATATTCTAAAAAAAATCACTATAACTTTAAAATTCCAATAAAATGAGCCACCTCTGATGTTTATACGACCTCTCCTTGCATAATACCTTATCTGTCCCTGGGGCATAGCTTACAACCCTTTCCCCGGGCTATGAAGGGTTGTGTCAACCCCTGAGCTTTTTTATTTGATCTTTAAGTTATTTTGAACCAAATGGCTATCTCAAAATTTTGATCGGATAAATTTGGGAAATAAAGAGTCTTGGGGGAAGGCTAGTTGAGCTCCAATCACTCTTAAATCTTAAAAAGGGTTATATAAATTCCGATTTATAGCCAAATAAGCCCACTCCTAAGTTTATACGACCATCCCTTCTATAAAAAACTTATATATCTCCGGGACATAATTTAAGACTCTTGCACCTAGGTTCTTGGGGACCGTGTTATCTCGGGAGTTTTGTTATATGCAATTTGGTAGATTTTGAACAAAATGGCTATACAACAAATTCAATTGGACGCATTAGGTAAAAAAAGGGTGGGGGGGGGGCTAGTTGCTATTGGATCACTTTTGACTCTTAAAAAAGGAATTATAACTTACAATGTCTAATCATTTGAGTCCCTTCCTCCAAGGTTTATACAACCACTTCTTCTATAAAAGTTTCATATGCCTCCAGGGCAAGGCCGTATCCAGGAGGGAAGGTTACCCGGTTTGAACCCCCCCCCTCCGAAATTTTTGACCGAGTTGAAAATTAGTCTAAAAATACCTGTAAAGACAAAACCACGGAATGTTAGACAAAGTCCACCACAAAAAAAAAGGTCCCCCCCCCCCCCCCCCCGAACAAAAATCCTGGATCCACTCTTGCCCCAGGGCATAAGTTATAACCGTTTTCTTGGGCTCTGGGCAGGGGGTTAAGTTGACCCCGAAATTTTTTTTATCTGATCGTTAGGCTAGGCTATCTCAAACAAACTGGCAATCTCAATGTTTTGATCAGATCTTGCCTCTGGGGTCTGAGGGTTTGTGTTAACCCCGGAATTTTTTGCTATCTAATTTTCGAACTGTTTTTAACAAAATGGCTGTCTCAAAATTTTATCGGATGGGTTTGGCGAAAAAAGGGGATGGGGGCTAGTTGCCTTCTGATCTCTTTTGACTCTTAAGAGTGAACTAGAACTTAAATTTCCAATCAAATGAGCCCTCTCTGAAGTTTATACGAGCATCCCTTCCATAAGAACCATGTACGTATGCCCCCAGGGTATAACCTACAACACCTACCTCCGGGCCCTAGAAGGTAGTGTCGAAACCGGGGTCTTTGTTATCTGATCTTTGAACAATTTTTACCAATCTGGCTGTCTCAAAATTTTCATCGGATGCATTCGGGGAAAAGGGTGTGGGGGGAGGGGGGGGCTAGTTGCCCTCCGATCACTTTTGACTTTTGAAATTTGAATTTCCAATTGAATGCGCCGCCTCCTAAGTTTATACGAACACCCCTTCTATATGAATTTGCCTCTTGCAAAAAAACAAATAAAAAAATATTGGAGCCCTATGGCCATTACTGTAGGCAACGCTATAGTGTTGCCTTTGAATATACTAGGTTTGAAGAATATAAGGATCGGGAAACATCTAGCCGAAAACTAGAACGACTAAAATAAAAGGAAATTCAGGTAATTTTGAAGTAAGTCCGATATAAGTCTAACCTAAATAGGAAAATTTGAATGCCAAAGACAACCTTGAGAAATGTGTATCTATACGCATATATAGTAATAACATAGAGTAGCCGGCGTATCCATCCCCTCCTTGATAATTCCCACCCATATTCCCTCTTGATAATTCCACATGCTCCTTAGAAGGGAAACTCGAAGTTTTTTTTTTTAGTTATAGTGTATGTACCAATACTTGTAAATTGGTTGATAGCTTCTCACTTTTTCATTTCTCTTCTTGAGAATTCAAATATTGGATTGTAAGTAAAATTTTGGAAAAAATTTGATTATTCAGTCAAAATTTTTTTTTGAACAGCAGTTTTGTTGAAGTTCTTTATAATAACTTTACTGAAGAAATTTGGGTAGACAGGGACGGGTTTATTGTTCTTGTGGATGGAAGTTCTGCATTACTAGGTCTTCTACGTGGCTAAAAGACCTATATTTATTACAGGTCCAGTAATTATACCTTTGGGAACGTCCCACAGCACAGCCCTCAGGGCAAGGGCTGGAAGTTTGGCAATTCATTTATTGTTTACGTATAGTAAATGTTATTGAGAAAGGTACGCATGTTTGACCTTTACTTTCCAAAAAGAGGTAGAGTATTCGGGTAAAACTTTCAGAGAATGTTGAGGGGAGTGATGAACTAAGTCAACATACGTTATGTGCATGCGCGTTGTCAAAAGGATGTAACTCAGGAATGTCTTAGTAAATTAATTTAGAACTGTCAGAAAACGATAAGGGAGATGATCGATTGATTGAATGTTTAACTAAATAATCAAACCATGTCCAATATTTTACTTAGAATCCAATATTTGAATTCTCAAGCAGAAAACAGAAAAAGCGGGAAGCTACCAACCAATTTACAAGTATTGATACAGACATTGAAATGTAAATTCCTTTTATCGCCTAATCCGTCAATCAAGATGGGTGACAGCATAGGAATTCCCAAGACGGCCAGATCAACCAAATCATAATTTCTTTGAACTGATTTTCAATATTTTTTGAGCAGGTAGGCTAAAATATTTTTAGAGATTGACCTTTCCTGAACTTAAATTGGAAAATTCTGCTCCGATTAATAGAAAAAACTAAATTCACTCTTCCCGAGGATGTAAGTTTCATCAAAACTGAATATCTCTATATCAGGCCCAAATTGAAAGAAATTAAATGGCTTTTCTAAGATACCTGGAAAATTTGGTATCGAATTTTAGTTTTCACTCTTTTATTTAAATCTATTATCTAAGTTCTATAAGTTTAACCAAAGCCACCAACATATTTCTCAATAGATTGACCACACCAACTAAAAACCTTTATAATGGACGAGATAGGGCGAGTCTTTTAGGAACCACATCCCCTTAAACATTCTGGCCTTGCTAATTTTGCATAAATTCATATGCGGTGAATTTGTACATAAGAGAATTCGCACATTAGACTATTTTGAAGACAGTTTTTTAAGGACAATTGCAACTTAGGCAAAGTTTATTTTCCATTGTCGAAAAGGATATAAATAGGGTAAGACTTCGGGGAAATTTGTTCAGAGTCTCAATTTTGGAAAAGAAAATTTTTCCCGTGAATGACTTCACATTCGTATGCGTTTCTTATCATGCTGTGTCTTTTATTGGTATATACCTAAAAACTCTGCTTAGTGCAGTAGACTCCTATTCCGAAGGTCGTAGGTTCGGGGTTTTAGTAAGTTGAAATTTTCCTCTGAGTATTTTTTTTTATAGTCAAGTTTTTCTAATATTTTTTTGTATGAATGACGTCACAAGTACTTGGAATAGTTAAAACAAAATTTTGTTGAAAATGAATGTCTGCGCTTAATATTTTAGGAAAACATTAGAGTTCTTAAAAAACGTCTTTTCTAACGTCTAAAACGTCTTTCTTTTCACCAAGAGAATGTCGGTTCCCTGTTATTAATAACAATACAAGAGACCCCTTATACTTAAATAGACTACGAATTTAATAGCTGTTGGGAAAGTAATAAATATCTCATTTTGTTTTAGTATAAAGCCGAACTGATTTTTTTTTAACCAAATTGTAGAAATTAAGACGAAAGAAAACTTTAAGATGTCCTTCTCCTTTAAGAAGTAAAGAACTTCCTTCCCATTACAGACTTATAGATCATCTAGAGTTGAAGGCAAGCTCAAGTAATGAAGTTAAGAAGTTTTTACAGAGGCGCCGCTATTTATGGAAGAAGCTGTGTCAGGTGTTCTGTAAAATTTATGGAACACCAGACAAAAAGCAGATTTTTACAACCCCCCCACCCCCGTCTACCCCTAAAAATATTCAAATTCTTTACTCCCCTTGTGATGGAACTAAAAAGATAAATCTGGGTGAGCGGTCATAAGAATTTTATGTATTTGATTTAGAGATTAGCCAGTGTTTGACCGACTTACAGAAAAGCTAATGCCAATATTAGCTTTATTTTCCAAATCCAGATCTAGTTTCCATTTCTTCGGGAGGGCTATTTGCAGATGACTTTCGACTCCAGAGGCAACATAGCTCTTCACGAATGGAAGATCCATTCGGAGCTGTCCAATATTGTCGAGAGTAAGTCTGAAATATAAAATAGAAAAAAAATTACTCTAGAGTTGTAACGTGGTAATACAATAAGGTATTTTTTGATTGTAAGATTTATTGGCTTGATATCACTAAGAAGAAAACTACTTAACATGATGATTATTAGACTAAGAGATGACATATATAAATTTTTAAGAATGTGAACAGTTAGGTATTGGGAAGGGAAGAGGATATTGCGACCAAATTGTCAGTCTTGGAAGATTAATAAATGAGAAGGGCCTGAACCACCAGACCTCTTTTGTCCTCAGTCTTATTTATTCTGAACAACTATATAATTCAGCTGTTAGAAAAGCCGTAGTTAAAATCCTACTCTTGCATGATACATCAGATATTTACATTAAAGTAATTAGAGATAATTTTTCATTCCTTGACAGATTCATAGTTCTTAAGAATGGCATAAAGTCCAGAATAAGTGAAAGCTTCGAATCGACAACAAAAACTGGCAAAGAGCAGTCCCTAGAATCTAGGCAAGGCAACCCTTCTATATAGATCAAACTTCTTGTTCTTAATCTGAATCCGTTGGATTGGGTTTCTATCAAATAATGCCGGGGATTACTGCAGGAGTTCAGGCTGAAGTATTTTTTTAGTATGTCGGTTGTTGACCCTGTATATTTACGAAAATTCAGCTGAACTATTTTAACTGCTTCTATTTTAACTGTTGGGCAATAGTACGTTTCACCTTTTGGGTAAGATTCAAACAGCTTCTCATGCTGTTTACCTTGATCTTCAAGAAAGCGCTAGAATTGCCTCTTAGATAATTCTTTACTGCACCCAATCCTATTTTCTCTGCTGAGACAGTCCGTCCGATATTACTGTATCAACAGTTTCAAAAGTGATATCATTCACCAACGCCGGTTCATCATACTTAAAAGGATGTATGTGATCTTCAAAAACACGAACTGACTTGTCTACGAGGCTGCTTGGCCTATGATGGCTTTGCAAAATAGTGGGGTCAGACTCGGTCACCCCATACAGTATTGCCATTGACTGAAAGGAAGAGGATACTCTCGAGCAACATGGCAACGTCAGTGTCTACTTGGCAACTGCTGCTTTGCTTAGAGTTACACCTCTTAATCCGCTTTTTGCTTTGCTTCCAGATTTATCGATGGTTATAGCGCATGATCTGGTGCGATACAATTCATTGAGCCAGGCGTCCTTTTAATGTTGAAGAAACCTTCTTTAAATATTTCCATCAATATCTGAGAAGCAGAAGCCATACTTCCCACAAATTTCCTAATTAAGAAAAGAAATAGCCTAAGACTGAAGTAGAGGGTTCTGAACCTGATAATTGTTGCTTTCAATGAGATGTAGAAGTAATCATACTTCTTTCTCCCGAATTAAATAAAAAAAAATAAGGTATTTCATCTAACCTAAACGGCTTAGTATTCTTAAATGTTGATTTTGAAACATAGTTCAGAACTCTGAACTCCCAAAACCTCTGAAAATATCTTCATTTCCCTAAGATTTTTATCCGGGACATTAAAACCGTTTGTATAGTCTAAGTCCGGGAAAGCTTACGTTCCCATTGGAAACAGTGATCTCCCATAGCTTTTGTCGAGTTCCTTAGAGCAAAGTCAATCAAACAATAAATCTGACTAGGGATAGGATAAACTCTGAATTACCGAAACCTCTCAAAATATCTTCATCTCACAAAGATATTTATCTGGGACACTAAAATCATTTCTATAGTCTAAATCCGGGAGAAGCTTACCTTCCCATTCAAAACAGTATCTCCCATAGCTTTCGTCGAGTTTCTTAGAGCAGAGTCCATCAAACAATAAATATAACTAGGGATAGGATAAAACCCTGCTTTACTCCTGGCTCCATACTGACCCAACTTTAAATAAGAAGATTGATGAGTAGGATTTTGAGTAAGCTACCAGAAAATCTATGCACAACCGCATGTGATTTCTGAACGGTATGATATAGTTTGTGGAATCAAGGACCCAACTGAATCACCAGTGTGCTTAAAAGACATTAATGGTTGCAATAAATGAAGGAATGAGCAAAGTTTGAAGGTCAGTACGACACACAGTGAAAGCATCAAACTTGGTGATTCCTGGCAATCAATTCTCAGAAGTTCTTTGGCAAAATATAACTTAAGGTCTTCTATTTATGAGTTTTGGTGCAATTTTGTTAGCTACTAACGGAAGGTTTCCCTGATCGTCAACGTGTTGGGATATTGCCCTGAGAAGGTTACATGGAGCCTTTTCCTCTTCTTAGTCTTGAGCTTGGAAGCACACAAGAAGAAGCAGATATTCGTATTGCAGTCCATGTTGCTTCTAGTTTTAGAAATGGAAGTTCTAGTTAGTGAAATGGCAGAATTGACGAAGAAAGTCAAGATTAACCTCGTAAATATATCGAATTACTTAGAGGAAGTGATATGAAAAGCAACAATGAAAGACAAGAGGTGACGAGAAAGAACTTTGTTGACAGTATTGGACTTCTGCACTGCCTTACTGGTACTGACACGACGGGCCTTATATGTTCTGTGGGTAAGAAGACATTCGTTGAAGTGGCTTTAAAATATAATCTTATTAGTGAAATGAAGGAATTGACGAGAAAAGTCAAGATTGGCCTCGTAAATATATCGAATTACGTAGAGGAAGTGATACAAAAAACAACAATAAAAGACAAGAGTTACAGGTGACAAGAAAAGTAACAATAGCAGCCGATGGAAAGAATCCTACTGACTTATAACTTTCTAAACGACTTGCGAGTGCACATATTCCATAAGAATAAATCGTTGAGAAACCTTCCGCCCACTGAAAGCAGCTTTAGATACCACATCTTTAGAGTTGTATATCATTGGGGAATCATTTTACAGGCTACGGAGAGTGAACCAATAGTTTTATACTCTTTAAATTTCGGATGGGTATTCAGTTACGCTTTTGGGGCTATTCCTCTCACAAACGCACTGCCCAATTAGCTAATTTCTGTAAGCCATATCGCCGTTTACTGCAAATGTAAAAATATTTGCATTGGAAAGTGTTTTTGAGTGGGAATCCGCAAGTGTGACTTGCTTTGTGTGTTTGCTGGGAAATTTGACCTTTCTGAAAGCGACGATGAGACGATGATCTAACAATAACTTCAAAGTATTGCTCCAATTTTCTTCAATTGGGTGACAGAACTGACAGACAATTCCAACTATCTTTATTCTATGCCTATCTACCTTAGTTCTTCCCTAGGATGGATGATAGACTATCTATCAACAAGTGAAATGAATCATTTTTTTACAATTCTGAAAAATTTATGCCAGCTCCTCTCACAAAGACTATCTGTATCGGCTTTATTCTAACTAGCCATGGCTTGACTCTAAATTCTTCCATCAAGTTGATCAAATTCAAAAATCAACAGAATTGTCAACCTGAATTATCCTTATTCTATGTTTATCTACCTTAGTTTTGTCCTAGGATTAATGATAGACAATCTATCAGTAAGTGAAATGAATCATTTTTAAATAACTCTGAAAAATTATTTCAGATTTCCCTCTTACAAAGAATACCTGTTTTGGCTTTATTCTACCTAGCCATGGCTTAGTTCTCAAGTTTCCCACCAAGTTGATCAAATTCAAGCTTTATGATTCAACTGAAATCTGATATCAAAGATACTATAGCATATCATATAACAAGAGAAGAGATACCATTGACCTTTGAGTATGCTACTAGTATACCTAATTAACAGCATTGCTGAACCTCCAAATAGCCTGTGTACACTCTATGATGTGTTTGAAGAAGAGGATAGATGTATTGTTGACTTCGCTCAGGAACTGTGATTTCAAATATATATTTTTTACTTTCTACTCTATTTTATTTTTACCCTTGACCAGCACTGTTCCTGTTCAGTTGCTGATGTTCATTTGTGGGTTATTAATAATTAAACATTATAACTATTATAGACGATTTCTCAATAAACTAATTTTAATTTTTTTTTTTTTTTTAGTCACTAAATTGGTTACATTTTTGTTCAGTTAGGTTGAGCTGCAGCTGAAAGGATCAAAATGTAATAGGTTGCAAGTGAAATTCGCTAGATGATACTAGTTAATATTTCAGTTAATTTTTAAGAATTAAGCACCCCTCGGAGGTACCTACAAGAAGTCACTGGAAGCTTCAGTATAAACGGAGGCTTTGTGCAAGCCTGAGCCCATCTTGGTCACAACACGGTTTTCAGCACTTGGCGATGCTCTTCTATCAACAAGAGTCGAAATCCTGCACAGACAGTCCCAAGCCTATTACCTCCGATGCATTATATATTCATGCCTACAAATATTATGCTACTATGGGGAGGCAATCCATAGTAGATAAATTATCTAGAAAGAGGTTTTTCAGCCCCAAAACACCCGTCAAAACAAACCAAGCCCAGTAGGGTTGCTTCCTGAGTGCCCAGCCCCGGAGCGTCCCGTGTCACTGCAGCCACGACGGAGCACCCACCGCACTGATTGCCCACTATGTGGAGCGTCCACTCATCACAGGCTGTCACGGAGCGTCCACGATTTTAGCGTCCCCATTCGGAGCATCCACAGTCGGAGCGTCCACGTTTTTTTTACGATATACTTTCAACCATCGCTAAGGGAACTTAGCAAAGATTCTACATAGGTCTCAGTATTTCTGCTTCTACTTATTTTGGTAGTAAAATACTTATTTTCGGACTATTCTACTTCCAAACAATAAATCTACTTATCGACTTATTTTTGGAGGCTTAAGTTTTTGTGTCTTACGGAATGGAAGGGTGCAATTGTTTTTAGCAGCGGCATCTTTGTCAGGAGCGGCAAAAAGGAAATTCGGATAATTATGAAATGCCGTGCTCAATTTCGATTCTGATTGACTATAAACAGCTAAATGGCGGATATGTAGATCAGTTTAAATCAATGAATTAGTTTAAAGCCGTAAGGCCATCCGTATATAACGCAAGTATTATTCGCCCAGTTCGCCGGTTTATTGCAGTCGCATCTAACCAATGTTCGTAAAATATTCTCCAATAATTTCAGGTTATGTGCTAGTTCCAACAAGGATGTCTAAGGCTGGCCAAGCTGATCCTCCTATGAACTTAATCAATGAAGGTAAGTATCTTTTTATGTTGTATCAAACAGTTCGTGGTAACGAACTGTAAGTAAGGAGCGACCCGGCTCAACAGTAACCGAAAATCTAAGGAACAAATATCAAAAGAATCAGATTTTTATGCTGATTTCAAATATATCAATTTCATCAAATTTAGTCTAACAAATCAAGAGTTACAAGAAAAAATTCGCCTTATTTTCGAAAAAAGGGGCTGATCATACATGGAAAATGTTTTCCTACCTTTCTGCTAAGAACTTTGTGATGAGATATAGTCTTAGGGCCATATTTGCCCTCAATCATGAATATCAAGAATTATTGTATGACTACACTACAAACAGGGCTCATCATACATACTTTTCCGCTAAAAACCTGTCGTTGAGAACAAAGGTGGGTCTGACGGGACTAGCACACGCTTTGTTCCTCAATTATACAGATCAATAATCGTTGCACGATTTCAATTTGAACAATTCGCAATATTCTCACGTTTTCACTTACAAGTTGGAGGGGGGAGGGACAACTCTCTCACTTTTATTCTCTATTCATAATGATTAAAAAATTTGCATTACTCTGACTCAAACAAGGTGGAACATTCGAGTTCTAATAAAAGGTTGGGATAGCAGGGTACGGGTGGCTTTGAGGGGGGGGGGGGGTAAGGGTCCATTTTTTGTCTCCATTTACAAGGATGTACAAAAATAGAATAATAAACAAAAGACAAAACTAACGAGGATAAGTTAGAAGTATAGTAGGTCCCAAAACCCATTTACTTCAGCAAGATTCGGAGATCCTCGCTCAGTTCCACTTCTAACAAGGTAAAATATGCCCAATTTTCATCTAAGAAGGTATTTTTAGTTGTATTTTAGAGAGATTGGGCTCACTTTGCTCCTCCAATCCTGCAGAATAAAAACTAGTAGGCTACGTGATTCTGCTTCAAACAAGATGCAGCATAACTACCTTTCTAGACTAGACTTAGAGATGCTTTAGATAAAATTTTAAGAGATGAACAGTGCAGTTTTAGGAAGAGGCAAGGATGCGTCGACCAAATTTCCACTTTTACGTTAGTAGTTTAGAAGTACCTGAATTTTCAGAGCCCTTTGGTCCTCAGTTTTATATGTTTTCCAGAAGAATTTTCTTCTGATATTTTTGGGCATCCGTTTGACTAACCGTATGTCAAACAGGAAATTTCGGGAAAAACCTGGTACTATCCCACTTTTTGGGGCTGTAATGTCAGAACAGTTGAGATGGCTATGATATTTTGTTGCGACTGAATGATAGCAGGTTGCCAAATATCGTTCTTTTCTGCCATCCATTTAGGGCTAAATGAAAAGCAGGTCGCCCAGAATGAGGTGGAAAGAGATCCTAAAACGAATTAAGAGGAAACTGGAACTCATTAGGAGGGTTTAAATGGCCAAGCTTTGAATAGATTGGGTGGAGAAGAAGCGTGCGTAGCTGTGTTGACCTCAAGTTGTTTCGTGCTACTGTGAGCTGTTAGTAGTAGCAGTAGAAATTTGAAAAAGATTTGACTCTAAACAGATTCGAGGAAAGAATGGGGGGGGGCATTTACAAAGGAGTGTAGATCTCAAATACTGTTTTTACTGATTTTTTTTCAATAGGGGAACTTACCCCCTTGCCCCTTCGTGGAATCCTCCGTATTCTGCAAGAACACTTGAAAAAATTACTCAACTTTTCGAATGTGTTGGAGTAACTACCGAGTAATTTTAAAAGAGCCATGGAAGTCATTTTAAAAACCCGGTCACCTTAGGCTTATCATAGGCAGCGCGCTAGCGCTGCCTAAGTAAAGTACGATGTGAGCACAATGTGTGTGTGTTTTTTCAACCCGGGCACTTCGTATCGAAGGAGTTGTCATAGAAATTTTGAAAAGGGCTCATTTGATTGGAAATTGGAGTGGCTAGTGCCCTTTTTAATAGTCGAAAGTGATTGGAGGGCAACTATCCCCCCCCCCTCACACCAATCATTCCCTCAAACACATCCAATCAAAATTTTTAGATAGCCATTTTGTTCAGCGTAGTTGATTTCCAAATAGAAATTATGTTTTTGAGGAGGACACTCCCCCACAACCCTCGGGGCAAGGGTTTTAAGTTATGTCCTGAGGGCAAATAAGAACAATGTTGGCACAATGTATTATTTATTAATTTTTACCTTTAGAGCAGGGCACTTCA
>JAQQPU010010548.1:0-16010 GCA_029168905.1 Artemia sp. Kazakhstan ARC1039 | reverse complement strand
CCCCCCCCACGCTCATCATTCCCCCAAAAACATCCAATCAAAATTTTTGAAATAGCCATTTTGTTCAGCGTATTCGATTTCCAGATAGGGAATATTTTTTGAGGAGGACACTCCCCCAAAACACCCAGGGCAAGGGGTTTTAAGTTATGCCTTGGGGGCATATACGGTTTTCATAGAAGGCGTTGTCGTAAAAACTTCAAAAAAGGCTCATTCGAGCGGAAATTCGAAGGGCTAGTACCCTTTTTAATAGTCGAAAGTGATTGGAGGGCAACTAGCCCCCCCAAGCCCATCATTCCCCCAAACACATCCAATCAAAATATTGAGATAGCCATTTTTTTCAGCGTAGTTGATTTTCAGATAGAAAATATGTTTCTGAGGAGGACACTCCCCCACAACCCCCAGGGCAATGGTTTTAAAATATGCCCTGGGGGCATATAAGGTTTTTATAGAAGGTTTTGTCGTAAAATCTTCAAAAAAGGCTCATTCGATTGGAAATTCAAAGGGCTAGTGCCCTTTTTAATGGTCGAAAGTGATTGGAGGGCAACTAGCCCCCCCCCCTCCCACGCCCATTATTTCCCCAAACACATCCAATAAAAATTTTGAGATAGCGATTTTGTTCAGCGTAGTTGATTTCCAGATAGAAAATATGTTTTTGAGGACACTCCCCCACAACCCCCTGGGCAAGGGTTTTAAGTTATGCCCTGAGGGCATATAAGAACTATGTTGGCACAATGTACTATTTATTGATTTTATCCTTTAGAGCAGGGCACTTCATATGAAAGGGGTCGTCGTAGGAACTTCAAAAGGGACTCATTCATTTGGAAATTGAGAGTTCTAGTGCCCTTTATAATAGTCGAAAGTGATCGAAGGGCAACAAGCCCCCCCCCCCCCCACGCCCGTCATTGTCCCAAACACATCCAATCAAAATTTTAAGATAGCCATTTTGTTCAGCGCGGTTGATTTCCCGATAGAAAATATGTTTATGAGGAGGACACTCCCCCACAACCCTCAAGGCAAGGGTTTTAAGTCATGCCCTGGGGGCATATAAGGTTTTTATAGAAGGCGTTGTCTTGGAAACTTCAACACAGGCTCATTTAATTGGAAATTCGAAGGGCTAGTACCCTTTTTAATAGTCGAAAGCAAATGGAGGTCAACTAGCCACCCCCCACGCCCACCATTCCCCCAGACACATCCGATCAAAATTTTGAGATAGCCATTTTTTTCACCGTAGCTGATTTCCAGATAGAAAATATGTATTTTAGGAGGACACTCCCCCACAGCCCTAAGGGCAAGGGTTTTAAATTATGCCCTGGGGGCATATAAGGTTTTTAAATGCCTGGGGACATTTAAGGTTTTTAAGGCTTTTCTTCTAGTGCCCTTTTTAATAGCCGAAAGTCATTGGAGGGCAACTAACCCCCCCCCCCCACGCCTATCATTCCTCCAAACAAATCCAATAAAAATTTGAAATAGCCATTTTGTTCAGCGTAGCTGATTTCCAGATAGAAAATATATTTTTGAGGTGGACACTCCCCCCAATCCCTCGGGGCAAGGATTATAAGTTATGCCCTAGGGGCATATAATGATTTCATTGAAATCTTTGTCGTAGAAACTTGAAAAAGGGCTCATTCGATTTGAAATTCAAAGGGACAGTACCCTTTTTAATAGTCGAAAGTGATTTGAGGGCAACTAACCCCCCTCTCACGCCCACCTTTTCCCCAAACACATCCAATCAAAATTTTTAGATAGCCATTTTATTCAACGTAGTTTAAAGTTTTGGAAATTAAGTCTTTAAGGATGACAACCCCTCCCCCCAGAGCCCTTAGGGCACGGGCTGTAAGTTATGCCCTGGGGCATATAAAGTTTTTATTGAAAGCGTTGTCGTAGAAACTTCAAACGGGCTTATTCAATTGGAAATTGAAAGGGCTAGTGTCTTTTTTAATAGTTGAAAGTGATTGAATAGCGAATAACATCTCTCTCACGCCCACCATTTTCCAAAACACATTCAATCAAAATTTTTAGATATCCATTTTGTTCAACGTAGTTGAACGTTCTGGAAATTAGGTCTTTAAGGATGATAACCCCCTCAGAGCCCTCAGTGCAAGGGTTGTAAGTTATACCCTGGGGGCATATAAGGTTTATATAGAGAGTTGTTCTATAAATCACAAGCAGCAAGATCGCACTGCCAAAGTAAAGAACGGGGACACTCGAGAACGAGACAAGAAACTGGGACTAAGTAAAGAGGAGGACGCTCCCCACAACCCTCAGGGCAAGGGTTTTAAGTTATGCCCTGGGGGCATATAAGAACGATGTTGGCACAATGTATTATTTATTAATTTTTTCCTTTAGAGCAGGGCACTTCGTTTCGAAGAAGTTGTCGTAGAAACTTCGAAAAGAGCACATTCAATTGGAAATTGGAGTGGCTTGTGCCCTTTTTAATAGTCGAAAGTGATTAGAAGGCGACTAACAACCCTATCACGCCCACCAATTCCCCAAACACATCCAATCAAAATTTTGAGATAGCCATGTTGTTTAACGTAGTTGAAAGTTCTGGAAATTCGGTCTTAGAGGATTACAACCACCCTAATAGACCTTGGGGTAAGGGTTGTAATTTATGCCCTGGGGGCATATAATTTATTTATAGAAAGCGTTGTCGTTTCAAAAAGGGCTCATTCGATTGGAAATCGAAAGGCCTAGTGCACTTTTTAATAGTCGAAACTGATTGGAAGGCTTGACATTTTTATAGTAAAGATCGAAGTGGGTATAATGTATTATTTTTTGCTGTTGTTGTTGTTTAGATCAGGGCACTTCGTATCGAAGGAGTTGTCGTGACAACTTCGAAAAGGGCTCATTCGATTGAAAATAGAAAGGGCTGATGCCCTTTTTAATAGTCAAAAGAGATTTGAGGGCAACTAATCGCTCTTCCACTCCCACCCTCCCACGCCAATCCTTCCATTTCTGCTCTTCTAATTTAAGTATTTTCAGTATAATGCATTACATTTCAACCTTTCAATGACGCAACACACACACACACACAAAACAAAGAAGAGAAAAAAACAATAATTAAAAAACCCAAACAAAAAGCGATTTTATGAGACCTCCCCCCCCCAACAAACAAAAAAAAGATGTAGAACAATCCAATAAATCAAACCAAATTCTAAATATATATTTGAAACCAAACCACAAAAAATATTCGACAAACTCAGTACCCCTCACAACAAATGTTTCCAACCCAGGCTAGTGTCAACCCCCCAAATAATAATAATAAAATTAACATAAATATATTTAAACATGAAAAATCAAGACATTAAAAAAATTCTTATGATGCTTTTGAAAGTACCAAACGAGTGACATTCTTGAGCTGACTCAGGTAGGCTATTCCAAACGATATGACAAGCAGTTAATGGATTAAAGTCAGACTTCACCGATGGAGTAAATAAAATATTAATATTCTTTGAATTGCGAAGATGATGCGAAGACCTATCAGTGACGAAAGAAGGAGTAGTTGGAAGGGCTGTGGGAACATCACCATGATTTTGATGAGAAGTGAAAGACGCACATGAAAGAATGTAGAGAGACTGCAAATCAAGTAATAGGCTAGTTGGGTTAGTTTTACTACAATTTGTTTCCTGTATAAGCCTTCTTGCCTTATCATATAACTTAAAAATGGTTTCAAAAAAGAAGAGAAAGTTGACATCCATATTGTAGCGCAATAAGAGACGTAGGACTGAACTAAGCAATTGAACAGAATTTTTAAAACTGATCCAGGAAAAATGTGTTTTAGCTTCCTCAAAATTCCAAGACTCCTTGAGATCTTCATATTAATTAGTCCAATATGATGCTTGAATGAAAGGTTTTCATCGAGAAGAATACCGAGAAATCGGACATATCGTTCCTTAGGTCTACTGAGAGAGCCCCTTGAAAGCTGGATATTAGATAACTCAGGGCACGCCAGAGAAATAGGGCAAAAAATTAAAAAACTTGACTTAGCAACATTTAGTGCAAGGCAATTTGCATAAAAAAAAAGAACGACTTTCTTAAAAAGGTCAACTAATTTTGGAAGCATCTCAGACTCAGTTCCTACTACAGTACCAATGGTACTGTCATCAGCGAAAGCAGCGAGAGTGTCCACATTCTGCGAAAACGATGGGTTTTTTTTAGCATTGAAAGATTCAGGATGACATAGGCTACAGCAAACTGTAGGTTTTTGATTCATAACCGCAACTATAAGGTCATTAACATAAACCAAAAAAAGAAACGGTCCAAGAACAGAACCTTGAGGAACACCAAACTCAACTTCAGACGAAAAGAGGGAAAGGAAATCTACGGAGATAGTTCTACCTGACAAATATGAATCAAACCAAGCATGAGCATGTCCTCTTACACCATTGTGTGATAGCTTATACAGCAGAATCTCATGAGTTAATGAGTTAAAAGGTTTACGGACATCTAGGAATATAGCTGCAGGAATCAAACCAGAGTCAAGCGCGGTGTGGAGAAAATTTAAAAGAGTTACACACGCATGATCCGTAATATGTTTAGCTCGGAAGCCAAACTGAAAATCATGAAAAAATCTTTTAGCCTCTAGAAAAGCAAGTAGACGGGAAAGCATGGTCTTTTCAAAAATTTTTCTAAAAACAGACAGCAAAGATATAGGACGATAATTGGCTGGGTCACTTCTTGGTCCACCTTTGTATAAAACAATTACTCTAGCTCGCTTAAGAGAACTGGGAAAAATCCCATTTTCAAAAGAAAGATTTTTAAGTTTTGTCAGTGGAGAAATAATTGAAGGAAGAATGAACTTAACTACCATAGTTGGAACACAGTCAGGGCCAGACGACGAAGAACCCTTCAAGCTATTTACAATCCTGACTACTTCAACATCAGAAGCCAGATATAACACCATCGATTTGAGAAAAGGTGGACCAAGAAAAGATTTGTAATCTGGTTGTGACTGTGAAGACCTGACTGAAGAAGCAGTGGTTTTCCCAATATTGGAAAAATATGATGTAAGTGCTTCTTGAACAGATGGAATACCCTCAACAACCACATCACCAACTACAAGACTTGGAGGGATAGAAGGAGTCGGAGAAGAACGTTTGAGGACGGAATTGATCACTTGCCAAGTTTTTCGAATATCTTTCCCACAATCCGAGAATTTTTTGGAATAATAAGAGAATTTGGCCTTCCGGCATAAAGAGTTGAAAAAATTCCTGTAGAGTTTGAATTGCTGAAGACGTGCAGCATTCAAAAATGGCTTTGCTGACTTCAAAGCTTTCCAGAGACTATTTTTTCTTCTCCAACTCTTTAGAAGACCAGGGGTCATCCATGGGTTAAGAAGAATAGATCTTTTTGACTTTGAAGTAGAGGAGGACAGAGCACTTACGTCAAAAATGGACTCCTTCACTAACTCATAAAAGTAGTCAAACTTTGAACAAAAATCATTATCGTCACCAAAAATAATCCATGTCTTAAGAGCTAAATGGGATCTAATGCGGATCAATTCATTCAAACCAAACCTAACTGAAGCTGAAGCAGATGCTGGAGTGTCCCTTGCTGGAGTGTGTTTTTTCAAGGATAAAACTGGAAAATACAGGAAAATGGTCTGAAATATCACTCACTACAACAGAATTCCGAACCAAATTAAGAGACGAAAAAATGTTATCAATTAAAGACACTGACGTATCAGTTACACGTGTTTGAATACAGGTTGTTGATAGAACCCCAGCAGTGAGCATATATGAGAGAAAATCCATCGTAGTAGAGGAAGCCATGTCAATTAGATTTAAGTTAAAGTCTCCCATTATTACAAGTCCACATGGTCGTCTGCCTATTAAATCCAAGACCTTATCAAGGACCTGAAGAAAAGAAGGGACATATCCACTGGGAGACCTATAAACATTACCAATTATCAATACCTTATTTTTTAAATTGATTTCAATAAACTGGGATTCAAAAACCCCTTCGTCATTCCTTGACAGATCGCTTCGAACAGTATAGGGAAAAATATCAGAAATATACATTACTAGTCCACCCTTTGCCATCCTTCTGCAATTTAGTCGCTCCATTTTGTAACCGGGTATATCTAAAAGCATTTAATTGCTAGAGTTAAGATAAGTCTCACTGAAGCCGATAACATCGGGTCGCCCATCAAAAACTATCTGCCTCAACTGATCAATCGATGAGATAAGACTCTGAGTATTGAGTTGAAGGACCGAAAAATTATCATCTCGTCTAGTAGCCCACTTTAAATCAGAAACATACTTACTAGTAATTGGTTGGGGAGTATTTAGGGAATTTCTTTTAATTTGACCAATAGAATTATTAATAATACTCAAAACATCTAAGGGGTTTCTTTGTAACTGAAGTAAACGCCCATCAAGGGAGTAAAAATCCCCAAAGCCTGAGTTAAAAAAATTCATATAATTTAAGGAGACTATGTATCAACCCTGCACTGAAACACACTCAAAATAAATTAAATAAAAAAAATAACTAAGAGGCTATAAATAAAAGCAAAAAATAAATAAATAAATAATATCACAACAATCATACCAATACAGCACTACTGCAAAATACTAAACATATGAAAAAAAACTTATTTTTAAACACACTCGGCTAGAGTATGAATTTTTCTAGTGACACTTTCACCGTTAGGCCTTGCCAAAATTTGCCCACGATCAGTCCAAACATTTCTATGTCCAAATTTGTCCTTAGCGGCATATAGTATCTCACGTCACCTCTTTGTCAATGCTTCCGATAGGAAAATTCCACTTGAAGCTAACCTGGCTTTTGCTTTGAAGACTTTCTTCGCTATATCACTATTCACAAATTTAACTAAAACAGGAGGGACTTTGTCGTTTAGGGAGGCATCGGTTAAAGCAGGAGATATTTTGAATCTGTAGATATTCCTAATTTGGGCAACATTAATTTCAGTCAGGTTCATTTTTTATTACGAAAACTTGCAGGAGTGTTGATTGGAGGTCAGATTCGGACCGCTACTTAGCACCATGCAAAATTAGCGAATCAAGCAGCACTTCCTGTTCAAATGAATCTAGTTTCATCTCAATTTTCATGATTTTCTCCTCTTGATTTATAATTTGGTTGCGAAGCGTTTTCAGCGACTGTTCATTTTTTTCAAATTTTGGTTGATAATCAAGAGTAATAGCGTCATATATTTGAAAAATAATGTCGTGGGATGACTGGTGGAAAGAATCAGTATCCAAAAACCTTTCATTAACCTTCTTAGTTATATTTTGCATTAACTCTCGCTTAGTTTTTTCCAGGTCAAGTTCCGTAGAAGTGACTTTATCTATCAACGAAGCACATTCTCCTGTATTAGATTCCTTAATTGTTAATGCATTATATGCCTTGGAAAGGGATATAATAATATCGGGCGAATTCTTCAATTCCTCAAATGCGGCCTTTACACCTGCAGTATGTTTTGTTGAAGTTCGGCTAACGCTTGGATTATATTCTGACAAGTTGGCTTCAACAAGTCTGTATTCATCATGTGTCCCATAGCAAAATACCAAATATGATGGCTTTCCTTTGCTATCCTTGGACACTTTTAGTATCTTTACTGGCCAATGAGGATAATTTTTTAAGTTAGCTAACGCGATATCAAACTCTTTAAATGCAGGCATTTCCTAATAAGGAGAGGACAAAAGTAAAAGCAACGTATCTTTATGGAAGTTAAGAACCTTAATGAAAAATTTAGTTGAAATAATGCTCCAAAGATTCCATAATATATATCCAAAATATTCTATATAATCCAGTAATATCAGTCTATTTCAATACCAATTAGTTTTGCACCGAAGATGAACACAGATCAATTCGCTCACAGTATGCTTACTCAAGAAAAGTCAATTGCGTAACAAATTTCACCTGTGTTTTAATCCGTTTAGTTGAAGAAACCAGTTGTTTATTGTTCAGAGACTATAAAATATCCTTTTTCAAGCTAGGTGTTCACTGAATGAATGCTAGTGAAATATTGGCATTCATTGTAGATACAAAGAACTTACATATTCTTTGTACCTATTTTTATATTATTTTGTGATTTCTTTTGGCAAGTTTTAACTATATTTTCCCACTCTATTTCACCGGTTTGGTGTTCTTTTCCACTTTGTTTTAAATTACATTTCTTTTAACGATGTTCTTTCTTTCTTCTTTTTATTCGCTTTTTTGTCTTTTAAAATTGAACATACATTATATTCCTGAACTAAGACGTTGGGGTATAACCTTGATTGTTGACAGTGTTGACTTATTTACTGATTTGTAGTTTGATGAAAAAATATATTTAGAATTTTACTTGAAATAGTTCTTTTTACCTAAAAATACAGCATGTCTCTTTTCAAAATGCTAAAGCAAGGTTAATTGCCCAATAATAAAGAAAAAACTAGAGAAAGATGAAGTATGGGGCTACTTTACTTCTCGGCTGATATTAAAATGATATTTTTTTTCCAGGGAAGGGGGTATTTAGATTTCCCAATGGACAAGATTAAAATGTACTATCTTTTGAACTATAGTGGGTATAGACCTGGGCAGGGGAGGGGGTAGCTGCCCCCTAAGTTTTCCTGACATCTGACATTAAAGTCCTTTAATTCTATATTTTTATACTCCTATGGTATTCTTTGAGACCCCCCCCCCCAGATTATGTTGCCTAAAACTATTATTTCTTTAGAAATATTGTAAACTTTAAGTGGAATCTTGGAAATACATTTTTATTTTTCATATTATTTGTTTGCCAGGATGAAATAAAACTAAAAACTGCATAAAAATAATTTTAGTCAAATTATTATTGCTGTGAAAAAAAGTAGCCTGGGACTGATAATTTAATTGAATTGGCTACATCATTTTCAAGTTTAATCGCTGAATCAACCAGTTTAGGGAAACCTTGATTGGAATGTCGGTGGCCTACTAGGGTTTTGTATTGCATCTTAAGGAGTTCTTAATAGCCTGGAGAAAAATTAACGGTACTTGTCTAAAATATAAAAGACACTCTAGAACCTGTATCGCGATTACCCGGTTTTCCAGCTGTCTATACCAGACAATGCCAGACCTTCGGCTCGTTGAGAAACAACACTATAGCTTTTTTGAATTAAATATTTAGTTGTTTTTTTGGTTAGGTTAGGTTATTTTAGGCTACGCGCTCTGAGCGGCCCCTTTACATAATTCCTTGGCATAGTTTTCATAATTGTTCTTACTAAAGCATTGTATTTTAATCATATTTCGTTTTATTTCATTAGCATTCACTAAACTTCACTTTTCGAGTGTGTTTTATATAATAGACAAGTACCAAATTAACATTCGTGTGCTTATTCCTTGTCAAAACTTATCAAAACCTCTCACTTGACCAATCCCGAGGAATACACTAATAAGTTTCAGAAGATAATTAAGTTTTAAAACATTCCAAACTATACGCCTTAAAACTTACTAGCCGCGCCACTAAACCACGAGAAAAAAGGTTCCAATTATCTTTAGTTTCATAACGCAATTTTTTGCTCAATCCTAACCAGTTTTTTTTATAGCTGTCTATTTTTATTGAAAAGAAAACATGTGACAATCGTTTTAGACTCACCCAATGCTTCCATCAACCTCCAAGCTAAAATTGTAGATTGAGTTAAAGTTCCCAGAAAGCTTTACGTGAGCAGAAGCAAGACTTGGTATGTGATTCTCAAAAGTCACAGGAACACCCATCACCGATGGATACGATACTTTTGTTTCTTTCCATGAACGGAATTTCTGTACTTGCAAGTTAAGACCACCATCTTTTTTCAGAAGTGCATCAAAGTTTTTTAATTCTAAAACGTAATAAAACTTCATCAGTATAATCTAATAGAAACTCCCATGTGTAATCTACCATTGAGCTCCAAGAATTGCTAATTTTGGTTGTTAGAAAAATTAAAATAAGAAAACTGAACGATGAGAAAAATGGACGGTCAAAAAAAATTCCAAATAATCTTAAATATCCATGCGATAATTAAAACGGTAAAGTTTTGTCAAAAAATTGAGACATATTAGTGCACAATAGTAGAGGCAAGACCGTATCCAGGGGGGGGGGGGTCCCCGGGTTTTTCCCCCCCCCCCCTCCGAAATTTTTAACCGAGTCGAAAATAAGTCGAAAATTAGTAAAACCTAGGTAAAAATCAGTAAAATTAGTCGAAAACTGAGTCACAAATTAGTAACCCCCCTCCGAAAAAAATCCTGGATCCGCCCTTGAGTAGAGGTTGTTCTTTTGAGCCGTTTTTTTTAATTTTTTTTAGAAAAAAAGTGCAAAGCTTCAAATTTAAAAAGTTTTTGCTTTAACTATGCTTTCTAAGTCAAAGGCCAAGCCCCACTCCCTATAAAAGAGAATTTGGGAGACCACCTAAAATAAACAACTTAAATTCCTTAAAATACAAACAAATTACACAAAAGATACACAGAAGAGTATTGTCTCAAGGCTCAATGGTCGAAGACCATTATTTTCTGCAAAAATAATGTTCATGGAAAAGAGCAGCTAAAGGAGAAAAAAAGCCTCAACTTTCGCTGGGCTTTATTTCTTTCTTTCAAGTTCGAGTTAAAATGTAATTTCGTTTTGTTGTAATTCCTTTTATCGTCAGAATACAATTTGTAGTAGGTGGTTTATTATTCTTCATTCTAGACCAGTAGTTTAAGATAAGCTAAATTGACTCCGTCTATTTTTTTTTTTTTAATAAGTGCCGAAGATGCAGTATTACCATTTAGTTCTTAAGAAGATGAACGAGGGTTATAGAGACGATGCTACCGAAGCGAGGCCTATTGTTGGCATGTTCTGGCTCATGGACATTCCTTCTATTCAATTATACAAAGACAGAGTGACAGGGGTGGTTCTGGCCTCTCTTGTATTCAGGGTAAAATTTTGACAACCCCCCCCCCCTGTCTTCCAAAATTTATAGACCAAATTTTAACATTCTTTTCAGTTATTAACGAAATTTACCATTTATTTAAATCAGACTTTTCTTACTTTAGCCTCTGCAAAATTCTTAATTATCTCGTTCCATTTGATTGCTTCTAATTCTTTATTTCGGTCTACTTACTTTTTGATTAAAATTTAAATTAGAATTCCCTAAATTTGGTCCGCTCACTTTTATTTTCAAGGAATGGAGATGGAGATACGGGAAAAATGAAAATTTCGGATTCAATTTACTTATACGTACTACCAACTCTGCTCTCTACTCTATTTCAATGAAAATCCAAAAATTACAAAACAATTATAACCGGGTAGATTATTTATTTGAAATTTTGCGCCCCTGAAATTTCTGCACCAGGGGCAAGTGCCCCCTCTGTCTCCCCTAAAGCCGTCTCTGTAGAGTGACTAGTGACAGAATATTGGAGATATCACAAAAAATGGCTTTGGGGCTGGTATTTTGATCACCCTTGTATACGTGTCCCACAATATTTTTTCCATAATGAAACAAATATTTTGTCATATTAGCATAAAACACACAAACACTGCTGGTTCTTCAATTTACATTAAGTGTTTTCCATTCTCTCTTCTATTCATTTTAAAAGCAATATGTTGCCACCAATCAGAACTTATCAAGTTTTTTTTATTCTACTTTAGGACAAGTTGATTTTCTTCATAGACGTTGTTAATATATGAAAAGTTATTTTGTCTCAACCCCCTTGGTTAACTTTACATTAATCTTCTTTTTTTTTACTACTTTTACCTTACTTATTAGTAGCGTAAATAAAATTAAAAAATAGTTTACTTAGTTTTACTTTTATAACTACTTTCAAGAAGCAGTAATCAATTTTTTTTACGCTACTAATCGGTTAGTCTTTGCTATTGCTATAGTTTTTAGCAATTACTATTCTAGGTAAAGTATACCATTGACAGACTATAGTTAGCCGCCCCGGATAAATAACAGGAGGGCTTCAGAGGCAGCACCCCTTTATTAGGTACGGTACAGTTAATAGCCTTATATTTATTACCGGAACAGGTGAGGGTGTCCCTTAAGGCCCATTCACACAGAGATTTTATAAATACCGAGATTTAGCTAGGGCTGCTTTGAGCAAATAAGAATTTTCCAAAGAATTTTTCAGTCAATAGAGAGATTCTATGGAAAACTTGATTAGCTCAAGTTAGCACAAGCTAATCTCGGCATTAATAAAATTTCATTGTGAATAGGCCTTTAGACGTTTCAGGAGATGGCACTTAGCAGCATTTACTATGCTCAAATTAAGAATAAGGTGCTAAATTATTTTGCCTCTATCATCAGTAATTTTTGTTAACAGTCGAGGTGTTGTATAGCAAATGTAATGATTTTGACAGTGAAATTACTTACTTGTTGGCCAAGTTTTGTCAATACTGTCAAGAGTTAAAAGCCTATGCATATTCCAAAGCATTGTTATCTGAATGAATGTGTTAGTATCTTCATCAGGATGTTTCTCAATACCCAGTTTGGTAAAAAGATTCCCGAGATCTGCGAGGGCGAAATTGATGGCCCTTGGGCGAGATTGCTTAACTGGAGGAAACATTGCCTGGTATACTTTCTGGTACAGGTCTTCTATTCCATACTTCCAAAAATGAGCCTAGAAATTGAATCAGTATAGTTTTAAGCACTGTATATAAATAATAGACGGTATGATCTTTCCCTATCTCAACCATTTTAAAAACTTGGACCGAGATGCAAGTGCTCCGGAGAACATTTAAACAACCATAAACCTAAGCGAAATTCGATTTTTTCACTGGTAGAGAAGTCAGATTTCTCTTGAACTAAAAACTTGGCTTCAACGTTGCAACTTGCAACGCTAAATTTTAAAGAATGTAGTTTTAAATTAATTTATTCCAATACATTTATTTCAATGCATATATGAACATATATGAATTTATACATATATGGTATTTAGTATTTCAATGTTCTTATTAGATGTTTTTAGGAATTGCAAGTAGGTTTCGAAGTCTCGAGTTGGTTTCAAGGGTATTTTGAGAAACTTTATGCCAAAATACGCGTTCCAGGGCAATTGAACCGCTGATGGCAGATCAAATGAGAGGAACAATAATAGAAGCCTACAATAACTCAAATTCAAAACGACCAGAAATTATTATTAAAGAATAAAAAAGGAAAGGAGAATAATTGATATGAGTGTAACACTGGATATAAATTTATATAAATGTATATACAGTGGGCTGTAATAATGCAAAAGGTACGTAAACATTGGTTTAAGAATGAAAGGAAAAACAAAGAATAAATTCACAAAGATAGTCAAGTTGAAAATTAGTTTTATTTGAACAGTGGCATAACGTGATGATGATTGAAATATGAAATTTGGCGCTTCACATTGACATTTCAGTTCCAAAGTTTTATCATTTTTTTCTCAAAGGAAAATTACGTGGTGTGTATGAATGCCAACTTGCAGCTAAATTAAATATAGTCACTTCCCTTTTTCATTTATGGTTATTGATATTGGTTTGATTTTATTGTCTGGAATACTGAGGAGCTCGTTAAGGAGATAATTAAACACAAATTTTAAAAATTTTGCCCCTTTATTAAAAAAAAAGAAATAATCAAATATTTAAACTACTAAGACTAAAATAATTACTTGCTAGTTTGTATTCCTTGACTGGCATGTCTTTCCATTTCCTTATTCATAAATTTTACTTCGTAATATGCACGTGTTCACAAAAAAGTATATGGCTCACCAAGCTTCTTTCTGCTTTCGCAATCACAAATAATACAATTTCGCACCATTTTTCAGTGACTGACAAATACATACTGACCTGCTAATGTCGGAGTACATGGGAGGAGCCGTTTGTACGCGCCAAGAATGAAGAGCCAAAAATCATCAGCCGTGATCTTACTGTTGTATTATTTATATACAGTGTTTTTAAGTAACAAGTTTATACAATACTGAAAAATGGAAAAGAGAAACCGTGGTAGCATTAAATAAGGATGTTCTTGATATTTTAACAATAAAATGTTTGTTCAAACGGGAGAGGGGTGCATAAACCTTAATATAAAATTTTTTTTTATGTATATTTATTTTTTTTAATATCAAAAATATTGACGATATATACATATTGACGTGCATGTTTAAATACTTAAATTTAAAAACGTAGTTTCAGACAGTTTAATATTTTTCAGATCGTAGAGGTCCAAAATCTAATTTCAAAGTAAAATGTTTTATGCAGAGAATATTTTCAATAGTGTGTATTTAAGCACAGCCAAAAGATATTTCTAACAAGTTTCAGTATCATTTCAATATCAAGGGTCATATTTTCCAAAGCAGCTGTTTACAAAAATTGCAAATGTTAACACAGTTTTCCAAGTGTTGGGCGCTCGTAAACAGACACGCATAAATTAAAAAAACCCGAAATGGGATCAAAAGCCATCTAGATAAGAAATTGGAACCAGAATTAATGTAGAGGTGAAACTTCATGGTTCTGGAAACATCAATGTACGAAAGATTAAACCAATTTTTTTTTCATTTCATGGTGGAGCAGACTCATACACTCAGGGTCAATGTTCAATCCCACAAGGTCCATTTCTCCCCCCCCCCTCCCCACCAAAAATAAAAGAGCACAACCTATTGGGTTGGTGGTAGAGGGGGCCAATGAAAAAACTACCCAATGAAAAAACCTTGATTGATTAGCTGGATCTTTCATTCATACAAAAAAGATTAATTTTTGGCGAAATTCATAATACTATTGGTTAGATTTTATCTATGCACATGTAAATATTTGCAAATCAATTTTCAATAAAGGAATTTTGACTTTATGTTTATTTAAAAGGTGCTCCATTGAAACAACGGAAAAATTTTGGATAGATTTTGGAAAAATTTGGATAAACACCAAAATGTATAAATTTGGCTTGCATAGGAAAAAAGATTACGTCATTCCTAAATTCTATGTCCTAGATAGATAGGTTCATTTTAATTTTACCTGATTCGTTCTAAGGATTGACCAGTTTTATGAAAAATTTATTTGAGAGCGAGCATTTGAAGGAGAATAAAATAAGAACAACAAAAAATTTTTCAATTGAATAATACTGTGCCCCTTGCACACGTGAATAAATAAATATGCATGTCTCTGACCACGGAGGCCATCCAGGCATATTTTTTGGTGCCATCAAAGAAGGAAAGTTACAAAAAATTCGTTCAAAAAGGTTTTAAATACTGAAAAGGAAGTTAAAGGGCTCGTCAACTTTGGTCGGCACCCAAAACGTACGTTTAGCGTGAAAAAAAAGCGCAGTTTGCCAGCCTGTAAAATAAAGAACTTTTCTAACACTGAAATGATATTGGCTGAGAGACATATCTATGTGCAAAAGCCTTATTATTGACAAAAAAAAAAACATTTTGGCAAACAAATCTTGTTATCATCTGGAAATGCTTATTTGGTCTATTATTTTCCAGGTCCAAGCGCAAGCTGATAACATCTGTTTTTGTTCTGCAAAATGTTGACATTTAGCCCCAACTTCACAAGAAAGCTGAATCTTAACCTTGCTGAGTATAATGGAGACACTTGGTTCTTTATCTTGCTAAGGATTCGTAACCAAAATTCTTGATTATAACGTGCAGGCAACAAGAAAAACGACAACAGGAAACCGATTCATTTAAATGAAAAACACTAGTTACGAATCAACCAAAAAGACGTTTACTAATAGACTATTGTTAAACTAGTTAACACATTGTTCCCTTCAAGAAAATTTATAAGGTAATTAAGGTGCTTTTAGACCAATTTTCTTCGTATTTACTTTTCATTTATGAGATTTTTGTCAGTGCAACTCTCCTGTCTTACACAACCTCTCCCGCTTTTTGATGCATACTCAGTAAAAAAGAATCGAATCATCCAGGAAGCGATCTTTAATGACCATTAAATTAAAAAAATTCTTTCAAACGAGTGTAAATAAGATAATTTTACTTTCACAAAGCTGGACCTAACAATCCTTTCTCATTCAGCTCATTCTGTGTTCGACATTCCCCATCCAACACTTATTGTTTTTTTTTTCAAATGTAAAGTATTTGGAACATAAATTCGAGAAGGCTTTTTC